>NW_012194819.1:3237118-3342118 GCF_000504015.1 Erythranthe guttata
AGGGTCATGAAAGGTTCCCTCCCACGACGGCAGCGCACGCGGTCTACCGGCTCTCTTGGCACAATCCAAAAAAATACAATTATTTGATGTCACCGAGTCTTGAGTCTTACCTATAATCTCTATATTGTCATTGAGTCTTGAGTTTTTCCTTGCAATTTCAAATAAGACAATTATTTAATGTAATGATATACTATTATGGAGTTAAATCTTAACATAAAATAATCAATCAATACGAAAAACAAACCTTTGCCGACTATATCTGCAATAATAAACAAAAAAAATAAAATGTTAGATATACAATCTTATATGTAAATAAAATTATAAATAATTATTGTATGAATACGACATAATTAATAATAAAAACGCATAAATATAAAGCATGCGAAAATTAACAGAAAAAATGAAACTTTATGGAACATTTAGTTTTCTGGAACGAAATTGGATGAAAGTGATGAGTGTAGGGTAAAAATGATTTTATACTTGTCTTTAGTTTGCTAAAAAGGTAAATAATACATAATTAAGGCACAAATCAATTAATTGTTAAGAAATCATTCTTTTCGGGAAATCAATAAGCAAATTTAAATAATTATGGTACAATATTGTGTCATGTAAATATTTTATTCTCAAAATGGGAAATAAAATCAATATATTATTTTCCCATATTAAATCCTTCACATTTATCAAATCAAATAATAAAAAAATTAATATTTGAAGATTTATCTTTTCTTAGAAATTAGTTACAATTCAATATATTTAAAGCATAATATATATACTATCGGATTTAAAAAGAATCAAACAATTACCTAAAAACATGATATTTCGAATTAGTTTGTGAAATCCTATAAATATAATATATTTCAAAGATCTAATACTAAAAAAATACAAAAAAAAAAAAATACAAAAATTACGGAAATATAAACATAATATAATAAAAAATCAAAAATATATACATAATATTAAAAAATTCGAAAATATATACATGATATAAAAAAATTGAATATTTATACATTAAAGATTGAGTTTTCTGAATTTTAAAAAAATATAGGTGGAAAATATATTTCGAAAACTTAAACTATTAAAAAAAAGTATTTTTCGAATTTATAGAATATTAAATGCATGAAATATTAAATGCATGAAACAACAACAACAACAACATATTCCTTTATTTTAATATTTTAGTATTTAAAAAAACAATTTTTTTATGAAAATTATTTGAATATTCGTAAAAAAATTGAGTTTCATGAATTTTTTTCAGTAAAAATATTTTGAAATACTTAAAATATAAATAAGATTTTTTTTTAATTCGAATTTATAAAATATTAACTTTGGAAATAATATATATACATGTGGTAATTATTAAATGATTGTGTAAATGTAAAATAGGAAAGAACTAAAAAACATCCATAAATAAAAATGCCACCTGATCAATTGAAGAATCCACCTAATCAATTGAACTCCAACTAAGCAATTTTGAAAAATGACATCATCATTTGCCACATGTCAATCATATAGAGCATAGATTCTCTTTTTATATTATATATAGATAAAAAAATTAAGCATGATCTACATAATCAATAAAATATAAATTTAAAATATTTAACATAGGAAAAATATAAAATTCGAACAACTAATAAATATAACATTCGCAAATAAAAACAACTAAAAATATGAAAATACTTTAAAGTCGCTAAAATTGACCTAAAAGATTAAAGTCGCTAAAATCAACGTCAAATATTTTATAAATTCTAATTGGTCACTCAATGCATCAACCGAGTTGCTATCTCATCGCGCACATTAGCCATATACTGCATGTCTTCGACCCCCCACCATGGTCCGGTAGTTGTACCATCATTCTCATGGTCTTGTCCATCCTCATTCGCACCATCAAAAGGCATATTGGGTTGATCAAACTCCTCAAAAAATTTATCACTAATACGCTCTTTTCTTATAAAATTATGCACCGCAAAACAAGCAATCACTATATTTCTTTGCACATCTAATGAAAAAGGGGCCATCTTTTCTAAAATCGGAAATCTATTTTTCAAAACTCCATAAGTTCGTTCAATGACATTCCTTAGTTGAGCATGGGCATGATTAAATTTTTCTTCTTTAGTCAAAGCACGTCTACGACGATAGTCTCCTAACCAATATCGCACATTGCGATACGGAACCATAAATATTTCTTGTTACTTCAGTTTTTACTTTTTACGCGTTTGGGATTATCATGTTAGCAGGTTTCAATATTTGAGGAAGAAGTATGGAATTTACTGTATTGGTAGTGACAAAATTTAATTTAGGCATCCGTCAATTAGTAACCTGGGCTACTTAACCATATTGTTGTGGGAAAAAAAATATGGTTTAAAAAAAATAGATATTGATTCTGTACGGTCAGTTCGAATTTTGAGGTTTAACTCGTTACTCTCTTACATTTTGTGGCAGTTATACCAGGACTCTTGCAATTGGTGAAAGAAGGAAAACATGATTTATACAGCAATCGACACGTTTTACCTGACAGATGAACAGCTGAAGAACTCACCGTCAAGTAAAGATGGGATTGATGAAGCCACTGAAACTACACTTAGAATCTATGGGTGTGACCTCATACAAGAATGTGGCATACTGCTTAAACTGTATCCTTTTACCAACTGGTCTTATGTTTACTTACTCATCGGTAGTTTGTTGCCTCGAATATTTACTTTATTACTTCTATTATATGTGGTAAACAATTATTTGCTACTTTCTAATGTGCAATTCACTTTTACTCTGCATTTGATTTATTTTTTCCTTATCTACACTATGCTCAGACCTCAAGCTGTTATGGCAACTGGTCAGGTCTTACTTCATCGTTTCTACTGCAAAAAATCGTTTGTCCGGTTTAATGTGAAGGTGTGTTTTGCTTGTTAATTTCAATTTTACCCCTTATTGCATGATTACAGCTGCATTTCATAATTTCGTTTGTATTCTACGATCTGGGGATTCATTTACCATTTTTTCGTTTGCTTGCAGAGGGTTGCCGCCAGTTGTGTTTGGCTTGCTTCAAAACTTGAAGAAAGTCCTAGGAAAGCAAGGCAGGTTCTGATTGTTTTTCACAGGATGGAATGTAGGAGAGAGAATCTACCCATTGAACATTTGGATACATTTTCCAAGGTTAGCTACGAATCTACCCATAATATTTTTGGTGAGCTCGAACTATTTTTCAATCATCTGTGAATCCATAACGCTCAACTTACTAGTTATATTGTTCTTGTTGGTTTTTTGTCCTTTTAAACTCTAAGCATGAACAAGTTTGGGGTGTGAATTGATTTCTTGTATTTACTTCTTTAACAGAAATATGTGGATCTAAAGGGAGATTTGATTAGAACAGAAAGGCATCTATTAAAAGAGATGGGTTTCATCTGCCACATCCTCATAAATTTATATCAAATTACCTTGCAACACTGGAAACTCCCCCAGAACTTAGACAAGAAGCATGGAATCTTGCAAATGACAGGTACAATTTACGGGCCTAGTTTTTTGTCTGATAATAGTGTTAGAGTAGGTGACCGGCAAGCCAACTTGTGGTTGTGGTCTTCTCTTTATCCTTGTAATAAAACAATCGTTTTTCGTTCGTAATAATAAAATATCTTATTTGGCATTCTATATCTGTTATCCCATGCAAGCAGCATAGATATAGTCCTAACGAGTTACTCTATTACTGTGAGTTGATCTAGTAGAATCGTGAGATAACTCAGCAATGTAATGTAACTGTTAAACCTTGTTCCTAGTCGATGGGTTACGCCAATAATGAGGATACCGGCCTTTCCCTTTTGAGACTAGCACTTAGTGTATGTGTACTGCGTCTCATCAGTCCTCGGTGTTGTGACATCGGCATACTTGAGTGGGTGCTCATACTGGATGAGTTCACTGAACTCCCTCGCCCTAGAAATCTATAAGTGGTTCTCATTCATCGAGTAATAGGTTTCTAAGATATAGTTGTACACCATTAGTCCTTAAGACCCAGACATCACCGTGACTTCACTAGAGGACCGATTGTATCGTGACCTGTCCCTGAGTCCCACCGCGGACCGCTCCAAGGGCCAACGTTCGTGCAATCCGAAATCTAGTGTGAAGTCTGTGCATTGTAGTAGGGGATTCGAGCGCTTGAGTAGTCATGGATGTCCTGTGTGTTCTGACGGTTTATAATCCATGGAATCTCTGGCCAGAGTTGATAGTGGGGTGATTAGGGAAATGTGTTTCCCTAAGTCGCACACGAACGGATTTATAATACCTAGAACGTTCGCACGGTTATTGAACTTTATAAGAGGTCTCGGTGAACCAATGCCTCTAGTTCAATCGGGACATGTGCTACGAAAGGATCGTACTGTACGCTAACTATATCATAAGGTTCTTGCAGGCACTTCATTTGTATCTAGGGAATCATGATGCGTAGTTGCTAGACGCCAATCTTGATTCGTTGGGCACCGATTTGATCGGGATTAGGTAAAATGAGTTTTACTCTAATCGGGACTCTTGGGAGGAGTTCATATAAGAACAATGTGTTGTTCGAATCACAAAGAGTTGTGAGCCCACGGCTAGCATACACCTGAACCATTGAGGGTCACACTTCTCGTGTAATATAGATCCTTGATAACAACAAGCGTAGATTAATGTGTTAATCTTTGAACGATTGGATGTCGATATGATTGAATCCAAGATTCGTAATTGTGGATTGCGAATCGGAATAAACGTAGAGAAAGAGAGAAATGTGGAATTTAGTGAACTTTCTAAATTGGGAAGTTTCCCGATTTAGCAAGTCCACTGAAGTGGAAGTTTCCAATTTTGGAAATTGGAAATTTCGAAGAGGCACTCGTATCGACGAGGACTTTGAGCTCGTCACAAATATAATTTTGTTATAATTTTGTGGACGATCGTTTATTAGAAACGAGGCCGACGAGGGAATGGGTTTAATGCATCAGTGGGTCAAGCCCAATGACTTAAGCCCGCTAGTGTTGAAAACCCTAGGTATAAATAGACCTCAAAAGGAGTTTTGAGATCAGATTTTCAGCACCAAAACCCTAGCCGCTCAGCCCCATTCGGCCGTTGCATCTCCGCCGCGCCACCGCCGACCACCGCCGGGAAACCGCCGATTTTCTCCTCTTTTTCTTTCGTTTTATTCGTGTTGTTATCTAACTCGTTTACATCTAGTGCTGTAGTTCGAGTGGGTCGAAAATACGAGGTGAAACCTAATTGGAGAGGAGCTGCTGCCCCGACGAATCCACGCACCGCCGCACGCGCCGCACCGCCGCTCACGCGCCGCCGCTGCCGCTGCCACGCGCCGCCGCTGCTGCTGCCGTTCGTCGCTGCTCGTTGCTTGCTGGATCAGCTTGTTCCAGCCGTGAATTGCAGCCCCGTGGATTGGTAATTAGCAGCTTGTACGTGACTCGTTCTAGGATTTCGATTCGTCGAAATCGCACGCTACAAGAGGTAATTAAATCGGAACTTTCGTAATTCGATTCGAACATGTTTGTATGATTATTAATTTACGAGCATGAGTAATATGTGATTACGTGTTTCGATTTCATTAAATGATGAATAAGCATGTTTCGTGATTTTTCGGTTTTATGTATTTTTCAATTAAATCGAAAATTACCATATGTATGGCGGAAGCGTTAAGGTACGTTGACTATGTGATTAGTATTGCATGTAATCGAAACTAGTTCGATATAAAATTTTAAATTCCGCTGCGTATACATGCACGAACCCCAACAGTGGTATCAGAGCCACGGGTTAATCGTTTATTTGTCAACGTGTTTATCGTTTTCGAAAGCATGCTTCGATTTGTTGAATTGTTGAATTATTGGTGTTATCTAATTGGGTGTTTTAATATTCATTAAATATTTTGAATATTTCAGAAAATATAAAATTTTTAATTTTGAAAAAATTCGATTTTTGCTGCTGTTTTTCAGCTGACCGAACCGGTCCGGTCAGACCGGTCCGACCGGTCCGGTCAGCACAACAAAAAAAAAAAAAAAAATTAATTTGATTTTCTGAAATTAATATTAAAAAATTAATTGATTTTTAATTTTTGAAATTATTTATCAATTAAACCCAAATTAGATAATTGATCCATTAATTTAATTTGAATTCAAAGAATAGTGTTGGATTAATTATTTAATTTAATCGTTAAATTAGTTTAATTAATGGAACACAAATTAGATAGCAAATAACTAATGGACTTCATTCTTATTTGATTGATTTATGAATGAAGGGAGTCCGTTAATTATATTTGCAATTAATCGTATTAATTAAATAATTCATGAGATGAATAATTGTGATTAAGTACGATGATGATCGTATGTCTCTCTTAGGATCAATATGCGTTTCCACATACCTAGAGAACATAGTTGTAGGAATCACAAACGATCATAACCTAAAACTTCCGATGAGCTTATAAGATTTAATAAATAAAATACCTCATTCTTAATTAAGAATAATTATCAAGCTATAAAGAAAAACCAAATTGTTGAATTTTTCTTTCCTTCTACCAACAATTAAATTATGTGTAGCCTCTCATAATAGTGCAGTAAGTCGTGTTAGCGGGGAGTGCTATTGTGGGATAAGCTGTAATTTAATTGACATTAGATGGAGATACGGTCATAGATAAAATTATGTTGGATTAATGTGGTCGGCTAGATTAACTAGGGATTGCATTAGTTTGATATAGTTGGATCTATGACATCTCATATTGGTAGGCTGGACTTGACACACGAAGATTTTGGTATTCGCTAGATTAACTTAGGTCATTATCAAGTGTGAGGTAAATCGATCTTTAGGGTCACATAGTGATGTGATTGACAGTACTCTACCTTTAGGCTTATGTAATCGGGATAGATTAACTACGGGTTACATTAGCGCTATTGGACCTAAAGCCCATTAAAGAAAAATAAGTTTTCTCGATTGTCTGCTAGAGGGTGGTGGAATTCGATAAAATTAGTGGGAGAACAATTAAAACATAAAAGTCCAAAATTTTAATTGTAACGATTATTACGAACTAAAACTCTAATTATTGTCTTCTTAAAATTTTCTCAACAACAATGTCCAAACATCCCCTTTCCTCAATCCTCGACCAAAACAAACTCACCGGTCCAAACTATTTGGATTGGCTTCGCAATCTGAAACTTGTGCTCCAAGTAGAGGAGGCGCAACTGCAAGGCTTACCTCGATCAGAAACGTTCTGAAAAGGGTACGTATTTAGTTGAAGTTAATTCGTCCGTTAAATCTTCTGCTTGGGTATTGGATACTGGTTGTGGCTCACATCTTTGTAAAGATTTGCAGCTCATGACAAGAAGTAGGAGACTTAATGTGGGTGAGACCTACCTAAGAATGGGCAACGGAGCAAGGGTTGCTGCTGAAGCCATTGGGACAATTTATCTTTCTGTTTTGGATTCTAGTTTTTCCATTGTTTTGAACAATTGTTTATTTGTTCCGTCACTTATTCGAAACCTTATTTCTATTCCTGTTTTGGATAATGAAGGTATTACTTTTGTTTTTGGAAATTCGATTTGCATTATACAAAAGGAACAAAATATGATTTGTAAGGGACAACTTATAAACAACTTATATGAACTGAATCCAAGTGAAATACCTATTAACGTTATATCAGCAAAACGAAAAGATATAAGTCTTAACCCCGCACAACTTTGGCACGCTCGACTAGGTCACATTTCCTTGAGAAGGATGAACAAGTTTGTTAGTGAAGGAATGTTCTCCTTGGAGGACGTTAAATCACTTCAAACTTGTGAATCCTGCCTTAAAGGAAAGATGACCAAGACTCCCTTCAAAGGGAAGATGGAACGGGCCGAGGGTCTTTTGGATTTGATCCATTCAGACGTGTGTGGTCCACTAAGCGTTAGTGCTAGGGGTGGTTTTAACTACTTCGTTACCTTTACCGATGATTATTCTAGGTATGGTTTCGTGTACTTAATGATGTATAAGTCTGAAACTTTTGAAAGGTTCAAAGATTTTAGACACCAAGTAGAAAACCAACTCGGTAGACGTATTAAGAAACTACGATCCGATCGTGGTGGCGAATACTTAAGTACTGAGTTTATAGACTATCTTAAAGAGAATGGGATTCTGTCTCAATGGACTCCTCCTGGAACTCCTCAACTTAATGGAGTTTCCGAACGTCGGAATCGAACACTGTTAGACATGGTTCGATCTATGATGGGGTTCACCGAGTTACCGGCATACCTGTGGGGTCATGCACTCCTAACTGCCGTGTATTTGCTGAATAGGGTTAATACCAAAGCAGTTAACTCCACACCTTATGAACTTTGGCACTCCAAGAAACCCACGTTTAAACATATTAGGATATGGGGTTGTCCCGCTTACGTGAAGCGGCTAGTGGGAGATAAGTTGGATGGAAAATCAGACCTATGCTATTTTGTGGGGTATCCCGAGGATTCCATGGGATACGAATTCTACTATGTTTCCGAGGCAAAGGTGTTCGTCTCGAGAAATGCCGTGTTCCTTGAGAAGGAATTTCTATCGGATAGAAAGGGCAGTGTAGTTGATCTCGAAGAAGTTCGAGAACCACAATCTGAAGTTTGAGCACAACAATCAGATAATGAACCAATTCAACAAACCACTAATGTACCTCCTGAACCGTCGCTGCGTAGATCCGAAAGAGTTCGGAGAGCGCCCGATAGGTTATTCCTCGTTGATGAAGTTGACCAAGGATGTGATCCTAGAACTTTCAACGAAGCTGTATCGGATACAGACAAGGGACATTGGCTTAATGCCATGAAATCCGAAATGGACTCTATGTACTCCAACAAGGTATGGACCTTGGTAGATCCACCCGAGGGAATTGTTCCCATAGGCTGCAAGTGGATCTATAAGAAGAAAATTGGAGTAGATGGAAAGGTATCGACCTACAAGGCTAGATTGGTAGCGAAGGGTTATACTCAAAAGCAAGGAGTTGACTATGAGGAAACCTTCTCTCCAGTTGCTATGCTTAAGTCCATTAGGATTTTGCTGGCCATTTCTGCGTGGTATGACTATGAGATATGGCAAATGGATGTGAAGACCGCTTTCCTTAATGGGGACATTGAGGAAGAAATTTACATGGCGCAGCCGGAAGGCTTCATATCTTCTGGAGATGAGCAAAAGGTTTGCAAACTCCAGCGATCCATTTATGGATTGAAACAAGCATCCCGTAGTTGGAACAAAAGGTTCGACACAACTATCAAAGAGTTTGAATTTGTGAAGAACCCGGAGGAACCTTGTGTCTACAAGAAGGTTAGTGGGAGTGCAGTGACTTTCCTTGTACTTTATGTTGATGACATACTACTCATTGGGAATGATGTAGGGATGTTGCAGTAAACTAAAGTATGGTTATCCACACGTTTCTCGATGAAGGATTTGGGAGAAGCATCCTACGTATTGGGAATACGGATCTATAGAGATAGATCGAGGAGATTGCTTGGCTTGTCCCAATCCATGTACATAGACACCGTTCTCAAACGGTTTAGCATGGAAGAATCCAAGAAGGGATTCTTGCCAATGTCCCATGGGGTTCGTCTCTCGAAATCCATGCGTCCACAAACGCAAATGGAAATCGAGGAGATGAAAAGGACACCTTATGCATCCGCTATAGGAAGCATAATGTATGGCATGCTATGTACACGACCTTCAATTGCGTATGCTGTGAGCGTCACAAGCAGATATCAGTCCGACCCCGGCCCAGCCCATTGGAAGGCTGTGAAGGACATTCTCAAGTACTTGCGAAGAACTCGAGATTTGTTTTTGGTCTATGGGGATACCGAGTTGAAATTAGAAGGCTTCACGGATTCTAGTTTTCAATCGGACGTGGATGACTCGAAGTCAAACTCGGGGTATATATTCAAAGTCAACGGGGGTGCCGTGTGTTGGAAGAGTTCCAAACAAGGCACGACGGCTGATTCCACCACCGAGGCTGAATATATTGCAGCATCAGATGCTTCAAATGAAGGGTCATGGATTAGGAAATTCATCCAAGAGTTGGGTGTATTTCCGAACGCTAGCGATCCAGTACGGCTGTACTGCGATAACAACGGAGCCGTAGCGCAAGCTAAGGAACCAAGAGCTCATCAGAAGTCGAAGCACGTGTTGAGAAAATACCATGTGATCCGAGAGATCATAGAGAGAGGTGAAGTCAAGCTGGACAGAGTCACCTCGGAGGACAATATTGCAGATCCCTTCACCAAGCCATTGTCAGGATCAGTCCACGAGAAACATCGAGAGTCGATGGGACTTAGATTTATGAGTAGTTGGCTTTAGGTCAAGTGGGAGATTGTTAGAGTAGGTGACCGGCAAGCCAACTTGTGGTTGTGGTCTTCTCTTTATCCTTGTAATAAAACAATCGTTTTTCGTTCGTAATAATAAAATATCTTATTTGGCATTCTATATCTGTTATCCCATGCAAGCAGCATAGATATAGTCCTAACGAGTTACTCTATTACTGTGAGTTGATCTAGTAGAATCGTGAGATAACTCAGCAATGTAATGTAACTGTTAAACCTTGTTCCTAGTCGATGGGTTACGCCAATAATGAGGATACCGGCCTTTCCCTTTTGAGACTAGCACTTAGTGTATGTGTACTGCGTCTCATCAGTCCTCGGTGTTGTGACATCGGCATACTTGAGTGGGTGCTCATACTGGATGAGTTCACTGAACTCCCTCGCCCTAGAAATCTATAAGTGGTTCTCATTCATCGAGTAATAGGTTTCTAAGATATAGTTGTACACCATTAGTCCTTAAGACCCAGACATCACCGTGACTTCACTAGAGGACCGATTGTATCGTGACCTGTCCCTGAGTCCCACCGCGGACCGCTCCAAGGGCCAACGTTCGTGCAATCCGAAATCTAGTGTGAAGTCTGTGCATTGTAGTAGGGGATTCGAGCGCTTGAGTAGTCATGGATGTCCTGTGTGTTCTGATGGTTTATAATCCATGGAATCTCTGGCCAGAGTTGATAGTGGGGTGATTAGGGAAATGTGTTTCCCTAAGTCGCACACGAACGGATTTATAATACCTAGAACGTTCGCACGGTTATTGAACTTTATAAGAGGTCTCGGTGAACCAATGCCTCTAGTTCAATCGGGACATGTGCTACGAAAGGATCGTACTGTACGCTAACTATATCATAAGGTTCTTGCAGGCACTTCATTTGTATCTAGGGAATCATGATGCGTAGTTGCTAGACGCCAATCTTGATTCGTTGGGCACCGATTTGATCGGGATTAGGTAAAATGAGTTTTACTCTAATCGGGACTCTTGGGAGGAGTTCATATAAGAACAATGTGTTGTTCGAATCACAAAGAGTTGTGAGCCCACGGCTAGCATACACCTGAACCATTGAGGGTCACACTTCTCGTGTAATATAGATCCTTGATAACAACAAGCATAGATTAATGTGTTAATCTTTGAACGATTGGATGTCGATATGATTGAATCCAAGATTCGTAATTGTGAATTGCGAATTGGAATAAACGTAGAGAAAGAGAGACATGCGGAATTTAGTGAACTTTCTAAATTGGGAAGTTTCCCGATTTAGCAAGTCCACTGAAGTGGAAGTTTCCAATTTTGGAAATTGGAAATTTCGAAGAGGCACTCGTATCGACGAGGACTTTGAGCTCGTCACAAATATAATTTTGTTATAATTTTGTGGACGATCGTTTGTTAGAAACGAGGCCGACAAGGGGATGGGCTTAATGCATCAGTGGGTCAAGCCCAATGACTTAAGCCCGCTAGGGTTGAAAACCCTAGGTATAAATAGACCTCAAAAGGAGTTTTGAGATCAGATTTTCAGCACCAAAACCCTAGCCGCTCAGCCCCATTCGGCCGTTGCATCTCCGCCGCGCCACCGCCGACCACCGCCGGGAAACCGCCGGTTTTTCTCCTCTTTCTCCTTCGTTTTATTCGTGTTGTTATCTAACTCGTTTACATCTAGTGCTGTAGTTCGAGTGGGTCGAAAATACGAGGTGAAACCTAATTGGAGAGGAGCTGCTGCCCCGACGAATCCACGCACCGCCGCACGCGCCGCACCGCCGCTCACGCGCCGCCGCTGCCGCTGCCACGCGCCGCCGCTGCTGCTGCCGTTCGTCGCCGCTCGTTGCTTGCTGGATCAGCTTGTTCCAGCCGTGAATTGCAGCCCCGTGGATTGGTAATTAGCAGCTTGTACGTGACTCGTTCTAGGATTTCGATTCGTCGAAATCGCACGCTACAAGAGGTAATTAAATCGGAACTTTCGTAATTCGATTCGAACATGTTTGTATGATTATTAATTTACGAGCATGAGTAATATGTGATTACGTGTTTCGATTTCATTAAATGATGAATAAGCATGTTTCGTGATTTTTCGGTTTTATGTATTTTTCAATTAAATCGAAAATTACCATATGTATGGCGGAAGCGTTAAGGTACGTTGACTATGTGATTAGTATTGCATGTAATCGAAACTAGTTCGATATAAAATTTTAAATTCCGCTGCGTATACATGCACGAACCCCAACAAATAGTATATGAGAGTAACATTTTCCTACATTTGTGCATGTATGTGTTCGAAGAATAGAGGATCCATAAGCAACTTAGTAGGTGATTATAATCTTTATCAATAGTCTGAAACTGCAATTCATATCTGTACATTAGGATATATCCACGAGTACATACTGATGAGAATTCTTGTTACCATTTTTGTTCCTTGACAAATTAATATTTTCCATTTAATTGATTCTAGTCTGGACGCACATGATCCTTGTATTTCTTATCCCCAAGTTTTCTAGTCCTTCTATCCCCATCCAGTGATGTTCTTTTTTTCTTTTGTTGCTTACGAGCAGTTTACGCACAACCTTGTGTGTGAGATTTAGAAGTGAGGTTGTGGCCTGTGGCGTCGTGTATGCTGCAGCACGTCGATTTCAAGTACCACTACCTGAAAACCCTCCTTGGTGGAAAGCATTTGATGCAGACAAATCTGGAATTGATGAAGTTTGTAGAGTTTTGGCTCATTTATACAGCCTTCCAAAGGCCCAGTATGTACCTGTATGCAAGGAAGGGGGTTCTTTTGCTACGCCTAATCGAACCTGGGATTCACCACATCAGTCAGTTTCAAAGGTGAATGCCGCATTCTTTGAGTAAATTGGTTTTTGGTTTCATAAAGCTATTAGTTTTCTTTATTAGGATCCAGAAAGGAAATTGCAATGATATCCTTGTTAATTTTGTTGTTTCTTGTTCAGGATGGTTTATTGACAGGACCAATCGCAAATGAAGATGCTAGTGCTGGAAAGGTGTCTTCCGCTGCTATAAACCAGGAAGTTGGAAAGGATGAACTTATTAAAGATGCTCCTGAAAAATTGAAGGAGTCGAAGAAAACCGATGATGGATCATTAAGCACTGTTAATGGTGGGGAGTCGAGAGAAGAACCTGACTCAAAATTAATGTCGGATAATCGAACAGACACTAGTGGAGAAAGGGTCAAGGAGAGAGAGAGGGGCAGAGAAAGGGAAAGAGAGAAAACTAAGAGCAGAGACTACGAAAGAGAGCGGGAATCTGATCGGGAAAGAGGAAGGGAAGACACTGAAAGGGACAGAGACAATGTCAAGGAGAGGGGTCATCGTTCGAGGGTCATCATCGGCCCGATATTTCTTTCGCCGTAAGCCTGGTTAGTCAACATATGCATGCCCCGACCGTTTATCACTTAAGTATGGTGAAACGGATTTTGCGATATTTGAAGGGAACGATTGGCCGTGGAATAATAATGACTAAGAACGATCATACTCGCATTATGGGTTATACAGACTCAGATTGGGCTGGAAACACACTTGATCGTCGATCCACTACTGGGTATTGTATGTTTGTTGGTGGTAATTTAGTCTCTTGGAAAAGCAAAAAACAACATGTAGTAGCTCGTTCGAGTGCGGAAGCTGAATATCGTGCAATGGCAACAGCAGCTTGTGAGCTTGTGTGGCTTAAAAGCCTTCTTACTGATCTTGGTTACTCGTTACCCATTCCTATGACGCTTTTTTGTGACAACCAGGCTGCTATGCATATAGCGGCTAACCCGGTCTTCCATGAAAGAACGAAGCATATTGAAGTGGATTGCCACTACATTCGTAAGCAAGTTCAGTCTAAGGTTATACAGACACATTATGTACGAACGGGTGACCAACTTGCAGATATGTTCACCAAAGTTATGCCATCTTCTCAATTTCATCGACTCTTGGCCAAGCTTGGATCCATCAATCTTTTAGATCCCGCTTGAGGGGGAGTATTGAAGAATATTTTGTATATATACACCATAAATAGACTTGTATATCTTTCCTCGTTTAGTTATGATAGATTAGGTTGTTTATACGATCATGCTTGATTCTCTCCTTGATCTCTCCTTGATTAGTTTCTTCTCATCTATATAAACCTTGTATTATGTAATACATCGATATAATAAAACAGTTAAATATTCTTCATATGAAGCTGTCTTAAATTTCTTCATGGTACCAGAGCAGTAAAATCCTGCGATTTTTTTTTTAATTTCTTGTTTCTTTCTCTCATGTCTGGAGAAGAAATAATTGATACAAAAAAAATGTCAAAAGTGGTTGCTACCACCTCATTCAATCCCGGTGTTGATAATGATGTCATCAGCACTTCTCAAAAATTGACCGCTACGCTGCTAAACGAATTCAATTTTCTACCATGGTCGAGAGCTATAACTATTGCTCTTGGTGGTAGATCACGATTGGGATTTATCAATGGCAAAGAAAAAGCACCAGATCCAAAGTCACCAGAATATGACATTTGGCTGCAAAAGGATCAAATGGTTATGTCCTTAATTCTTAACTCAATGGAGCGTCATCTTGCTGAAAATTTTAGTTATTCGGAGTCCTCCTTCGACCTATGGGAAGCTGTTCGTGAGATGTATGGAAATCAAAACAACTCTGCCCGGATTTTTCAGATTCAACAAGATATTGCTAATACTCATCAAGATGGAAAGCCGTTCATCAGTTTATACGGCACCCTAAAAGGCTTGTGGAACGAGTTAGATCTTTACCGACCCTTCACAACTGATCCGGTCGTCTTGAGGAAACGGATAGAAGAAGATCAGGTTTTCCAACTATTAGCCAGCCTTGGCCCGGAATATGAGGATCTAAGGTGCCATGTTTTAATGAATGCAGAACTTCCATCCCTAAAAGGTGTTTGTGCAACAATTCAACGTGAAGAAATTCGTCGAAAAGTTATGACCCACGATACTACTCCCAATACGCCCAATGTTCGTGCATATGTTGCTCATCCATCATCTGAAAAGAGGCCGTACAAAGGCAAACGTCCAGATTTGAAATGTGAATATTGCAATGCTATTGGACATTCTATGGATCGTTGTTGGAGTCTTCATCCAGACATGAATCCAAAATTTCCAAAAGATAAAATGGGAGGAGAAAAGAAGAGGGTCAATGTTAAGTGTATATTTTTACACTTTATCGTATCTTTTTATTTGAGCTTTTGGTGTGTTTTAATGATAATTGGTGCTTAAAAAGTTGATTTATTGTATTTTAGGTACAAATTGAAGAATTGGAAAAGTATGGGGTCAAAACTGCAATTTTGGCGAAAATATGGGTCAAAAGTGAAAATATCAAAATTCTGGAGAAACAAGGCTCGGACCCCCGTCCCAGTTTTAGTGCAAATTATGGGACCCCCGTCCCATACCCCGAAGTTGCGCAGTAAAGGGATTTTAATTGCACAAGGAAACTGCCTTCTTCCCCAAGTTCTTCACCCTATGTAACGATGCCGAATTAGAGAAGAATAGCCCCCTTTTGGAAAGAGAAGAAGCGACGCCGTTTGAAGAAGAGTTGCTTTCCAACTTAAAGAAGCGTGGTTTTTAATTGACGCTTTTATCAATTCTCTGGTCAACGGAACGACGTCGTATTGCCTTGGTCATTTCAGTATAAATAGCAGATTCCGGGATTGGGAAAGGCAAGCAATTTCAGAAGCTAGTTCGTAGTTAGGTTAGTGTAGCTCGACTTTTAGCCTAATTTTCTCATTTTTCCTATCTTTAATCTTGTAATCGAACACAATTTCTGAGCAATGGATTACTGTTATTATGAATCTAATTCGATTCATAACACCCTATATAAGACCAATCCAAGCACACAATTAGGGATTTCTTTTTACGCAATTTCAAGAGCCACAAAGCAATAACGAAGAGGAAGAATTCGAAGACTTCAAGCAAAGATTTATCGTCTATGATTTATTTTATTTGCGTTTTTTATTTAATCATGAGTAGCTAAATTACTTGTTTCTAGGATTTTATTTGGAACCCTATGTGGGATTTATGAACCCTTTTCTATGATTTTATGCAAGTTTTAATTCCGGATTATTTCTTCTACTTGTTTTATTAAGTGCATGAACTTGATCAACTTATGTGCTTTTATGTTATTGTTAATCGCATGAATCGGAAGATCGGGTTAATAATTAGAACTGTGGTAGAAGAGCCTTTGTGGTATTAACATAGGAATATAGTTAATCTCTTAGGTAGCCATTATTGAGATTTGTGCTTAATGCTGTGTTCTAGAATTAATTGCATAGGAATATAGTAATTGAATCTAGAGGATTAGAAACGTAATACACGCGGAAGCGGGTTATGATTATTTTAGCATCTCAGGTTAATAATCCGGGTTAATTGCTTGCATAATTGAAGGAATTGGGGGAATAATAATCACATAGGGGGAAGAATAAAATCCTAGGCTTGTTTACTTTGATTAAATCTTCGTTTTAATTGCTTTCTTGTTTTTGTCTTTTTAATTGCTTTAGTTTAATTTAGTTTATTAATCCTTTTTTCGACTGTGTAGGGTGGGCTTGATAATAATTGGTAGAATTTAGCGTCTAGGATTAGATAATTAAATATTCCCTGTGGGTTCGATATCCGGACTTTTAGTCCACTATATTACTTGTACGATACGTGCACTTGCGTGTAGGTTTTCGGCCAACAAGTTTTTGGCGCCGTTGCCGGGGACTTATTTTAATTATTTATTTTATTCTAGCTCTAGATTTGAACAATTTTCACGATTCACCCATTTAATTTTTGTTTTATTTTATTTTTGTTTTAGGTACGTTGTATGCGCAGGAGACTCGATCTTGCTAGAGAACCGTTTGATCCCGAAATCGAACGCACTTTTCGAGCCGCTAGGAGACTTCAACGCGCAAATAATATAATGGAGGACGAAGAACGCAGGGCCCCGGGTAATCTACTCGAGGCCAACGGAAACCAAGTGCAAGACCCTCCCCCTCAACTTCCAGCACAACCAGCAGTTCGTCCACGAGCACTTCAAGACTACATAATCCCAACTCTAGACGGATTCCGCCCGAGCATCCAATATCCACCCATTGAGGCGCATAATTTTGAGATCAAGCAAGGCCTTTTGACGATGCTCCAAAATAACGGGCTATTTAGTGGGTTGGCAGGTGAAGATCCCCATCTTCACATTGTCAATTTTCTAGATACCTGTAATTCCCACCGTCAAAACGGCGTTTCCCAAGAGGCGCTTCAATTAATTCTATTCAAGCACTCCCTACAAGGAAGAGCTCGCCAGTGGTTGATGTCCCAAGCACCCCACTCTATCTCGTCGTGGCCTCAACTTCTCAACCTTTTCATGAAAGTCTATAGCTCACCCGAGAAGGACGAGAGAATCCGGCGAGAAATTCACAATTTTGTCCAAGAGCAAGGCGAGTGATACGCGTTTTCCTCACGTATAAATTACCGCAAGTATACGGTATCGCATTTTGCAGAACAGTGGTTCCGGATATCGATCCACAGGGACCTTGTAGATTCAAATGCTGAGTAGTGTAATTATATTATCGTTATATTATCTAGCCGATCGTAAATAAGTGGATTGGTGAGAAACCCTAATTTAAAAGCATGCAAGAACGTAAACATGCAAATATAGAATGTACGTAAAATAAAGTAACGACAACTCAACGCGGGGGGGACTTCGATTTAAAAGGGACTTCTAGGGCCAAATCCACCTAGATATAATCAACAACGATCGACAAATCCGCTATCTAAAATCACGTTCCTATTCGTTAACCCAGACGCTAATATACTCTAACCCCCGTCTCCAGTGTAGCTAGAGTCTACCCACAGGTCCGACGTCTCCGTTCAGAACCTGCTATTAAGAGAGCATTTAGGTCAAGTCCTTAAGGGCTACCCGAAGTGCATCACGTCTCCGTTTCCACACCCCGAGCTATGTTTTCCTAACTTCAAACAAGAAATCCTCTCTCGAGTTCATTCCTATTTAATATCAGTCTGAGAGCTGATCAACACAATCAGAAGCATTTAATACAGGAAAACATAAACGGAATCAAAACACGACAAATAGATAACAGAAATGACGATCGAAATCAATATATACAAGGCTTCATTACCCTAGAAGAAAATGTTCTTAGTTCATAACAAACATAGTATCAAAAGAATGTACAAAGGAAATGAAGAACAAAACGTAAAGAAATTGCGTAAGAAAAACCCAAGTCGGAACCCCCGTTGATGATTCCCGCGAAGAACCGTCGAAAACCGTAAAAAGTCGAAGTAGAACGAAGAATGAGGGCTTGCTTCTATTTATAGTAAATTGCAAAGCTTCCTCAAGAAGCTTTGCAATTTAAAATATCTACCCTTGAAAAACGCGCCAGATCGCGATCCAATAAAGCCAGATCGCGATCTGGCTTCTTTAAAAAAAACGCGAACCGCCTCCCAGATCGCGATCCAGGAAGTGCGGATCGCGATCTGGGTCTGAATCTAGTCTGCCACTGGAATTTGTCACCAGATCGCGATCCGACTTTCCTGGATCGCGATCTGGGTCTGAACTTTGCACACTACTGGAATTTGCCCCCAGATCGCGATCCGGCTTTCCTGGATCGCGATCTGGGTCTTAATGACCACTTTCTCGGCTTGAAAAAATCGGTTTCGCTTCCAAATGGCTTCGACTTGGCAACAAAAGCTAACAAAACCTAAAAAAGGAAATAAAACAAGAAACGCAATAATATACACAAATAAAGCCGAAACTCGGACGAACGAAGACCAAAACTCGAAGATTTGATAAGCAAAAATCGTGCAAAACGAACACTTATCACACCCTCAAACTTAGATCTTTACTCGTCCCGAGTAAATCAAAACGAAAAAATGCAATAAAAACAACAAACTAAACTAGGCCACTAACGTAGGGAAACACGATTGCATTTAGCGTATGCAACAAGCCGTTGAACCCCTGGGTACCACCAAAGGACGAGTTGTGTCTCGTGAGGGTTTTCAGACAACACACCCACAAAGTTGCCGGATTGGTCAAAGCATTGCAATTAATTCGAAAGATAAAACGAGCTAGATAACCTAAAATCTCAGAGTGGCCCACGGCTTTAAGGTATTCGACTTTCCTACCGACGCAATTAGTTGTTTCTACACCAACATGAAAGATAGACTCAAGAATCCGTAATTAAACAATAAACACAATCATCGAGGGTTTTGAGTAGAAATGTGGGTGAAAAGTAAGTTTTGATTCTGAAATTCCAAAACTCGAGTTGGGCATAAGTAGGTCTTTTTATTCAATATGATACGACAACAACAAGATATTGTGACTTTTCTCACGACTTTTTTTTTTTTTTTTTTTTTTTTTTGACGAACGAAAAAAAAAAAACTTTTTTTTTTTTTTTTTTTTTTTTAGCCAACAACTCGACATCGTGAACACATAATTCAATTCTAACCTGCCCCCCAAACCTCAGGCTATGTTACCCCTCAAAAAAATGCGCTCAAGCTTAATCGGAAAGGATTCGAAAGGCTATCCACACAAGTTGCAAAAACGCAGTCGGGAAGGTTCATCTATAATTAGCCGGTGATCCA
Organism: Erythranthe guttata; assembly: GCF_000504015.1. The sequence goes on from NW_012194819.1 coordinate 3,257,013, forward strand.
TAATTTCAATTTTAAAATCAACTAGCCCATCTACTAATTCATTAATTGCTTTGCTTCAATAGAACCCGGAAATGCAAATTACACTCGATCCTAAATGAAATGCATGTGACAAACACAATAACGGAAATCAAAATACATAAACGAAACTAAATTATATGATATGCATGCAAAAGACCAAATCAAAATAAGATAAATAAAATAAAAAAAAAAAAACAAAGTCTAGCAAAGATACATCGTAAACGAAATATCAATCCAACGACTTATCCCACAAACAACAAACAAAAACAAGCAAGTTCAACACACACCACCCTCAAACTTAAATTCTAGCATAGTCCCTATGCTCAAAAGCAGAATAAAAAATAAAAGGGAAAGAAAACACAACGTCCCCTAGTTGTCGTGATCGTCCTCGTGGGCTCCTCCCTCCTCTTCCGGTCGTCCCCGCTCGTACTCCTCCCAGGCCTGTGCCACCAGTGTAGTGGCTGCCGCTTGTGCTTGTTCGTCGGCGGCGGAGGTTGATGCTCCATCATATCGAGGCCGTGGTGGGAACGGCCGTGGCTCGACAATGTCATCGGTCCTGCACTGAAGCGCTGCAGCCATGGCCTTCATCATTTTCTTGAACCATCCCACATTTTCCTCCATAACATCCATCCATTGGCCGACATACTCTGGGAGCTGTGGTTCTGCTTCTTGTCTGCCTCTTCTGGCCCTTGGTTGTGGTCGAGCCGCATGAACACCTGAGGGACCCGCATCTGGTAAGTCCGAGTCGCCCTCGCCTAGGGGTCCACTCGCTGGCTGGAGCTTGTGGTAAGGGAAGATCGGCTGTGGTGACCTGATGAGCCGGTCATCAGCGTATGTGGGGACCCCTGCACGATCACACAGTGTAGTGATGAGGGAAGGGAACATCAGACCTAGAGAGGTATCACCTAAGCATCGTCGGATCTCAGAGTGTATGATCGCGCCCACGTTCACAGGTGTCCTCTTCATTATGGCATACATCAGTGTAAGACGTGGGGCATAGGTCTTGGCCGTCGACTTTGTGGGCATGAGCCTGCTACTGACGAAGTACATCCACACCTTCGCTTCTCTTGAAAGTTCCCCCCGACGGAACCAGTGCTCTCCTTTTTCCCACTTCGAACCCCTAGGGCAAAGAGTCTGAATCAGCTCCTCATAGGTCGTTGCCATCTTCAGTTGTTGAAACGGCTCGGTCGGGACTTCGGGTAGGTGGAAAAACTTGTTGATTGTAGCAGCGTCATAGCGCACCTCTTTGTCTCGAAGAACGACCACGGACCCCGGGTGAAAACCGGCATTGGCATAGAAGAGCCTCACTAGATTCTCGTTGTAGTCCTCCGGTCGTTTGGCCAAGTACTTCCATTGTCGACGATCAAAGTTTTCGAAGATCGAATCTTTTTCCATGCCATCGAGATCTAATTCCCTTTCTGGAACAAACGGTCGGCTGTGGCGACGTATGAATTCCCTTTTTGCCTCGACGTTCACGTACAAAAGCTCATCTCCCGGTTCGAGGACTACACGGTCAAGGATGGTGTGTTGATTAGCACGGGATCCCATCTCAAGTTGCACGTTTCCCGTGCGTGGGGTTTGTTGCTCTTCCGGCACCTGAGATGGTGGTGGTGCGCTCGAAGTGCCCTCTTGGCTTCCCGTGCCTCGAGAAGCCGTCTTCTTTTTCGGTGCGGCTTTTCCCTTTGCCGGAGCCTTCTCCTTGGGTTGGGCTTTTTTGGTGGTTTCGCCCGTTTTTAAGACTTTCTTGGCCGGCGACGTCATTTCGTTCGAATTTGTGCGAGATGGAGGGTCGAAAGCCTTTGGAAGTTGGTTCGGGAATTTTGTCGAACACTTGGCGTGCCCAACTTGGTAATCCTTTTGATTTCCACCGGTTGTTTGGTACCTATCCCTCCTACATCAATCACAACACCCTAGTGAGAATCCACCACCACAATCAACAATAGGTAGCTAAACAATCAACCCAAGCCATTCAAATCTTTATTTTATCCTTTAGTTCGAAATTAAGAACAATAGGGCAATTCCTATATCTAAACATTGGTTCACCCGCAAATTCATGTTTTGAATCCCAACACCAAGTACAAATTCACATACAAGCATATACAATTAACAAACAAGGGGAAAAATCATGAAATTTTGGGGAAATTCGAAAGAATTGAAGAAAATAAAAGAAATGAGGATTAGATTGAAAATTTACCTTTTCTTGAAGATTCACCCACAAATTCTTGGAATAAATGTGCAAATCGTGAATTTGTGATGATCAAGTGTGTGATTGATGTGCTTTTATGAAAGAAATTTGAAGATTTTGAAATTGGGGAGGGGTTAGGGTTTGGAATTTAGAGAAAGGGGAAATAAGAAAATGAAAAGGGGGGGGGGGGGTTTGCTTTTGAACTGTTTTTCGGCCCCAGATCGCGATCCACAATACCCGGATCGCGATCTGGGTCTCACCTTGCAGCTTCTGGAAAAACGTCCCAGATCGCGATCCGACATACCTGGATCGCGATCTGGGCCCAAAATCCGCTGCTTCTGGAAAAACGTCCCAGATCGCGATCTGGCTTTCCTGGATCGCGATCTGGGCCCAAAACTGGCTGCCACTGGAAAAACACCCCAGATCGCGATCCGACTTACCTGGATCGCGATCTGGGACACCTAAAATCTGCCAAAATGAAAATTCAAAAGGGGGTGAGATAGAGATGTTGAACCCTAAAATATAAAAATGCACGAAAAAGCTAAAAAAAGATAAAAACGAAAACAAGAAAAAAAGGAAAATGACAGAATATGAGCAACAATGGGTTGCCTCCCATTTAGCGCCTGTTTTACAGTCGACGGCTCGACTTCTTTTGGATTTATTGGGAGAAAATTAGTGCGACACGCTCCACTTCCTCGGGAGCACCATTCGGGTAATAATGCTTAACTCGTTGCCCATTCACTTTGAACGACGGACCGTCTCGTCCTCGTATTTCGATAACTCCTTGTGGGGTGGCGCTCAGGACTACGAATGGTCCCGACCAACGGGACTTGAGCTTTCCCGGAAATAGTCGTAGCCGAGAATTGAATAGCAGGACTTGGTCACCTGCCCGGAACTCTCGCTTCGTAATTCTTTTGTCATGCCACTTTTTCGTCTTTTCTTTGTAAATCTTGGCATTTTCGTAAGCATCATTTCTGAACTCCTCCATTTCGTTGAGTTGAAGCAATCGACGATCGCCGGTAGCTGTTTGATCGAAATTGAGCTTTTTGACTGCCCAATAAGCTCGGTGCTCCAATTCCACTGGCAGGTGGCACGCTTTCCCATACACGAGTTTGTACGGAGACATCCCAATCGGTGTTTTGAATGCGGTTCGATAGGCCCAAAGTGCATCATCGAGCTTCAATGCCCAATCTTTTCGGTTCGTGCTCACGGTCTTCTCCAGAATCTGTTTGATTTCTCGGTTTGACAACTCAGCAAGGCCATTTGTCTGTGGATGATAGGCAAGCGCAATTTTGTGTCGGATTCCCAACTTGTTCGTGAGATTAGTGAGCAGTTTGTTGCAGAAGTGAGATCCTTCATCGCTAATGATCGCCCTGGGTGTCCCAAACCTTGAGAATATGTTCTTGTGGAAGAATTTGAGGACCGTACGAGCATCGTTGGCCGTGGTGGCAATCGCTTCGACCCATTTGGACACGTAGTCCACGGCAAGCAGAATGTATAACTTTCCGTTCGAAGAAGGGAATGGTCCCATGAAGTCTATGCCCCAAACATCGAAAAGCTCCACCTCTTGCATGTTGTTCAAAGGCATTTGGCTTTTGTTGGATAGGTTCCCTGTTCGTTGGCATCGATCACACCGTTTCACGAACTCGTAACTATCTCGGAAAAGGGTTGGCCAAAAGAAGCCTGACTGCAGAACCTTGGCGGCTGTGCGAGATTCCCCGTGATGCCCGCCACAGGGTGAAGAGTGGCAATGTGTGAGAATCTCACGTACTTCTGTTTCCGGAACACATCTTCGGATGACTCGATCGGGGCCGGTTCTGAAAAGCAATGGCTCGTCCCAAAGATAGAAACGACTGTCGTGAAGGAATTTTTTCTTTTGGTGATACGATAGATCGTCAGGAATGATTCCACTGGCCAAGAAGTTGGCCACATCAGCATACCACGGAGTGTGAGTACTAATGGCGAGCAGTTGCTCGTCTGGGAAGGATTCCTGAATATTTCCTTCAGCTGGAACTTCTTCTAGTATGAGTCTGGAAAGATGATCTGCTACCACATTCTCGCTCCCCTTCTTGTCTCTGATTTCCAAGTCGAACTCCTGGAGTAGGAGTACCCATCTGATGAGTCTGGGCTTGGCGTCCTTCTTTGCGAACAAGTAACGAATAGCTGCGTGGTCGGTGTAAATGATCACCTGAGACCCCAAAATATACGGTCTGAACTTGTCAACAGCATAAACGACAGCAAGCATTTCCTTTTCGGTCGTTGAATAGTTCTTCTGTGCCTGGTCAAGTGTACGACTCGAATAGTAGATGGCTTTGAAGATTTTGTCCCTCCTTTGTCCCAATACTGCACCTACAGCATAGTCGCTCGCATCGCACATGATCTCGAATGGTTCCTCCCAATTGGGAGTAATCATAATCGGTGATTGGGTTAGCTTCTCCTTGAGAAACGTGAAAGCCTGCAGACAAGCAGAATCAAAATCAAAGACAGCTTCCTTCTCAAGCAAATGACATAATGGTTTTACTATTTTCGAAAAATCTTTAATGAATCTACGGTAAAACCCAGCATGCCCTAAAAAACTTCTAACTCCCTTGACATCCTTTGGTGGAGGCAATTTTTCAATCGTTTCGATTTTTGCCCTATCCACCTCAAGACCCTTTTTCGAGACCTTGTGACCTAGAACAATACCTTCACGAACCATAAAATGACATTTTTCCCAATTTAAAACAAGGTTCGTTTCTGTACATCGTTTTAAAACAAGTTCTAGATTGTGCACACAATGATCGAAAGACGATCCAAACACAGAAAAATCATCCATAAACACCTCAAGAAACTCTTCTACCATATCGTGAAATATAGACATCATACATCGTTGAAAGGTAGCAGGCGCATTACACAAACCGAAAGGCATCCTACGAAATGCAAAAGTACCGTAGGGGCAAGTAAAAGTAGTTTTCTCTTGGTCTTCCGGGGCGATTGAAATTTGATTGTACCCCGAATAACCATCAAGAAAACAGTAATACTCGAAACCTCCTAGCCTGTCTAGCATTTGATCGATAAAGGGAAGGGGGAAATGGTCTTTTCTAGTGGCTGCATTCAATAATCGGTAATCGAAGCATACACGCCACCCAGTGACTGTTCTAGACGGAATAAGTTCATTTTTGTCATTCAAAATAACCGTCATCCCACCCCTTTTTGGCACAACCTGCACCGGACTGACCCACGGACTGTCAGAAATTGCATAAATCATACCAGCGCCTAACAATTTCAAGACTTCTTTTTTGACTACCTCTTTCATTGACGGGTTTAACCGCCTCTGAGGTTGGACTCTCGGTTTATAGACGTCTTCCATTAGAATTTTGTGTTGAACAATAGACGGGCTAATTCCCTTAATATCCTCAATAGACCAACCTATAGCTGACCTATATTCTCTAAGGACCTCCAGCAGTGTGTTTGTTTCGGACTCGCTCAAACTAGAAGAAATAATCACCGGATAAGTCTTGTCTGCTCCAAGAAAAGCATAACAAAGATAATCCGGTAATTGCTTCAATTCCAGTACGGGGGCCGTTTTCACACTAACTGGTATCTCGGGGACGATCCCTACCTCGTCTATGCCTAAAATCTCGGCACACTCAAGAAACAACACGCAATCAAGCACATCATTTTCAATAGGGGTTTCGGGGGAGGCAGAATGCAAATCAATAGAATTAACAATGCAGTGCTCAACAGAATCACATAATTCACACAAATCAAAAAAGGAGGAAACACAGTCCTCGATCACGTCTATTCTACTGCAATGCTCAACATGCTCAGAGTGTTTAAATGCATCTGTCAAATTAAAAACAACTTCTTCCCCATTTACCCTAAGCATTAAAGATCCTAATTCCATATCAATCATCGCCTTACCAGTGGCTAAGAATGGACGACCTAAAATGATTGGTGCTTCATCATCTTCAGGCATTTCAAGTACCACAAAATCAACAGGCAAAATGAATTTATCTACTTTAACTAACACATCTTCTACAATCCCATCGGGATATTTCAATGAACGATCAGCTAGCTGTAAAGTCATGCGAGTGCGGTTCAAATTTCCTAAGCCCAGTTTTAGAAACACAGACATAGGCATCAAATTAATACTTGCCCCCAAATCACATAAAGCTTTATCGAAAGTAGAATTGCCAATAATACAAGGAATAGTGTAACTCCCTGGATCTTTCATTTTTGGTGGTAGATTCGACTGAAGAATGGCACTGCAAGTTGCCGTGAGTGTCACTGGTGTGTCTTCTTCGATTCGAATTTTCTTGGATAGGACTTCCCTCATGAACTTGGTGTAGTTTGGCATTACCTCCAAGGCTTCTGCAAAAGGGATGTTGATTTGAATCTGCTTGATCTTTTCAATGAACTTCTTCAATTGATCCTTGAACTTCTTCTTCTTCTGTCTTTCTGGAAAAGGAATAGGAGTTACCAAAAGAGGGGGATTATCAGGAAAAGAAATGTTATTGGGCTTACTAGCCTCTTTTGTATTACTCCCTGAAACGGTGATTTCCGGCTCGACCGGGGTCGGTTGTACAGCTGGCTTTGGTGATTCGTCTGTCGGATAAGGAGGATCGGTCATTTGCAAACCACTTCGGGTGGTTATGGCTTGACAGCTTTCTTTTGGATTGACTTCGGTATTGCTCGGGAATCCACCTTTTGCCATTGTGGACATGGATTGGGCGATTTGCCCTATTTGCTTTTCCATGTTCTTCATTGTTGATTTCAGCCCCTCCATTTCCTGTTCTTGTCGGTGAAGACGCTCGTCATACGTTGGCCCTCGTTGCTCTCTTTGATGGTTGAGATCGGGAGGTGGTTGTAGAGCATTCTTCGGATTGGCATAGGAGAAGTTCTCGTGATTCCGAATTCCCGGGTGATAATGAGTAGGGTTCTGGTTCTGATTGTGGGTTCCCCGGAAATTGTTGAATCTGTGGTTCATAAAGTGTGCCTGCTCCCAATCGTCGTTTGTGGCTTGTGAAGTACTTGCTGTTGCTACTCGTTCGGTCTGTGGCCCTCGAACTGAAATTTGGGCGACCTGATTTGATAGGATCGCTAATTGTGCTGAAACTGCGGCTAAAGGATCGAGTTGGTGGACTCCGGCCACCTTTTGTACACCACTCCGTTCGGACGGCCAATGGTAAGCATTCTCACACATTCGCTCGACAATGTCTCGAGCGTCTGTGGGAGTCTTGTTTTGCAATGATCCACCTGAGGCAGCATCGACTAAAGATCGGGCTGGTTGATCGAGCCCATTGTAGAATAACTCCATTTGATCCCACGGGTTGAATCCGTGTTGAGGGCATTGTCGTAATAAGTCCTTGAACCTCTCCCAAGACTCGTGCATCGGCTCCTGGCTCATCTGTCTGAAGTTGCCTACATCTCTTCGTAGTTGTGCGGTCTTCGAAGGTGGAAAGAATCGTGCCAGAAAGGCTTGTGATAATTCTTCCCAACAGGTGAGTGATCCTGGATTGAGACTCAGAAGCCAACTCTTCGCTTTGTCTCTGACAGAAAATGAGAATAGCTTCAACCGAATGGCATCATCAGAAACGCCGTTAACTTTGATCGTGTCACAAATCTCCAAGAAATTGGCAAGATGGAGATTCGGATCCGCAGTAGCTGCTCCGGAGAATTGGTTCGCCATGACCATGTTGATTAGCCCCGTTTTCAGCTCGAAGTTGTTTGCGGCTATCGTCGGTTTCCTGATTCCCGAATAGTTCTCATTCATAGCTGGAGTTCGGTATTCTCGCATTGTTCGCTCGGGTGGCAGGTTCGGTCTTGGCTGCTCGTGATCTCGTCCTGGCTCTTGATCGTACTCAAAGGCCAGGTGCTCTGGATTTCCTTGATCTTCGGCCATTGGTTCACTTTGTTGGTTGCGCGTGGCCCTTAGTCTACGTAATGTCCTTTCAATCTCGGGATCGTAAGGTATGATTTCCAAATTTCGACGCCTGGGCATAAACAAAGTGAGTGGTTAAGATCAAGGTAAAAATCGAAAATAAAACAAGTAAATGGCTAAAGTAATACTCAGATAATTGGTAACACTATCAACAAAGATAAAATCAAATTGGTCCCCGGCAACGGCGCCAAAAACTTGATACGCGTTTTCCTCACGTATAAATTACCGCAAGTATACGGTATCGCATTTTGCAGAACAGTGGTTCCGGATATCGATCCACAGGGACCTTGTAGATTCAAATGCTGAGTAGTGTAATTATATTATCGTTATATTATCTAGCCGATCGTAAATAAGTGGATTGGTGAGAAACCCTAATTTAAAAGCATGCAAGAACGTAAACATGCAAATATAGAATGTACGTAAAATAAAGTAACGACAACTCAACGCGGGGGGGACTTCGATTTAAAAGGGACTTCTAGGGCCAAATCCACCTAGATATAATCAACAACGATCGACAAATCCGCTATCTAAAATCACGTTCCTATTCGTTAACCCAGACGCTAATATACTCTAACCCCCGTCTCCAGTGTAGCTAGAGTCTACCCACAGGTCCGACGTCTCCGTTCAGAACCTGCTATTAAGAGAGCATTTAGGTCAAGTCCTTAAGGGCTACCCGAAGTGCATCACGTCTCCGTTTCCACACCCCGAGCTATGTTTTCCTAACTTCAAACAAGAAATCCTCTCTCGAGTTCATTCCTATTTAATATCAGTCTGAGAGCTGATCAACACAATCAGAAGCATTTAATACAGGAAAACATAAACGGAATCAAAACACGACAAATAGATAACAGAAATGACGATCGAAATCAATATATACAAGGCTTCATTACCCTAGAAGAAAATGTTCTTAGTTCATAACAAACATAGTATCAAAAGAATGTACAAAGGAAATGAAGAACAAAACGTAAAGAAATTGCGTAAGAAAAACCCAAGTCGGAACCCCCGTTGATGATTCCCGCGAAGAACCGTCGAAAACCGTAAAAAGTCGAAGTAGAACGAAGAATGAGGGCTTGCTTCTATTTATAGTAAATTGCAAAGCTTCCTCAAGAAGCTTTGCAATTTAAAATATCTACCCTTGAAAAACGCGCCAGATCGCGATCCAATAAAGCCAGATCGCGATCTGGCTTCTTTAAAAAAAACGTGAACCGCCTCCCAGATCGCGATCCAGGAAGTGCGGATCGCGATCTGGGTCTGAATCTTGTCTGCCACTGGAATTTGTCACCAGATCGCGATCCGACTTTCCTGGATCGCGATCTGGGTCTGAACTTTGCACACTACTGGAATTTGCCCCCAGATCGCGATCCGGCTTTCCTGGATCGCGATCTGGGTCTTAATGACCACTTTCTCGGCTTGAAAAATCGGTTTCGCTTCCAAATGGCTTCGACTTGGCAACAAAAGCTAACAAAACCTAAAAAGGGAAATAAAACAAGAAATGCAATAATATAAACAAATAAAGCCGAAACTCGGACGAACGAAGACCAAAACTCGAAGATTTGATAAGCATAAATCGTGCAAAACGAACACTTATCAGCGAGCAATTATACGAGGCATGGGAGAGATTTAAAACTCTTTTGCGGCAATGTCCAACACATGGAGTCGAACAATGGCGGCAAATCCATATCTTTTACCAAGGGATTAACGAGAATGCACGAACCGTCCTAGATGCATCAACCGGAGGTAATTTTATGAGTCAATCAATACCCGATGCGTTTATCATGTTGGATCAAATTGCTCAAAATCGGTTTGCCAAGTCAAGCGAGAGGACGATTAGTGGAGCCAAGAAAGTTCCCGGAGTGTTGGAGTTAGATGCAATTACGGCCCTTCAAGCTCAAGTGACCCAAATTGCTCAACAAAATCAACTCCTTCTGCAGCACATCAAAGCAAGTCCACCACAACAAGTCCAAGCAATTGATTCTCCATGTTGTGAAATTTGCGGTGGAAATCACTACACGCTCCAATGCAAACAAGATGTAGAATCGCTCAACTACGTCAATAACGCGCCTCGCCAATTCCAAAATCAAGGGTGGAGATCACAAGGGCAATACGGAGGAAATCAACAAGGCCAAGGATATCAAAGACCTCAAGGTCAATTCCAAAATCAAGCCCCTCCTCAACAAAGCTATCAAGGCAACAATCCACCGGCCCAAAAATCAAGCACGGAGGAGATTTTGGCCCAATTCATGACCGCTACCCAAGCCTCGCTGCGAAATTTGGAGAATCAATTCGCTCAATTCGTTGTGAATCAAGAGAAACGTCCGCCGGGAGCATTGCCATCGAATACGGAAGATCCTCGAAATCAAAAGTTCGAGACGTGCCAAGCTATCGATTTCAAGATCGAGAAAAATGAAGAAAGTCAAGTCAAGCCGCAAGTCACTGTAGCCGAATGGGTGGAACCAATCCCATATCCACAACGATTGCTAACGAAAAAGATCGAGGTCGAGACGTGCCAAGCAGTCACCTTGAAGAACGGGAAGCAATTGGAGAAAGCCCCACGAAAAGAGAAGAGAAACACGGTAATCGAGAAGCCGAAAGTAAATGAGGAAAAAGAATTAACTCATGAAGAGCCACCACCAACGGTGTCTTCACAAGTCCCTCCAATTCCTTATCCTCAAAAGTTTATAATGAAGAAGCTCGATGCCGAATATCAAAGATTTTTGGACAAGTTGAAGGAAATTCGCATAAATATTCCTTTCATTGAAGCACTTCAAAAGATGCCAAAGTGGGTGAAGTTCCTCAAGGACCTCGTGAAGAAAAGTAAGAAATTGCAAGGGAACGAGATGATCCAACTCACGGAGCAAATTAGTGCAATTCTTACTCGGCCTCTTCCACAAAAACTCGGCGATCCAGGTAAGTTTACTATTCCTTGTACTATAGGAGATAAAAATTTTAGATCGCTCATTGATTTAGGTGCTAGCATTAATCTTATGCCGTATTCTACTTTTAAAAATCTTGGGTTAGGAGAAATTGAACCAACGGCTATAACTCTTCAATTAGCCGATAGATCTTTAGTTTACCCAAAAGGTATTTTAGAGAATGTGCTAGTAAAAGTCAATAAATTTATCTTCCATGTCGATTGCGTTATACTTGATATAGATGAGGATAGGGAGATACCTCTTATCGTAGGGAGACCGTTTTTAGTCACGTCGAAAACGCTAATTGATTGTGCTAGTGGTGATCTTACAATGACTGTGCATGATCAAACAATCAAATTCAATGTTTTTAGTGCTAATAAAAATCCATGTGATAATAATGATTGTTTTGCTATTGAGCTTATGGATTTTACAACTCATGAAAAATTTGATGTTTTGAACTTGGACAATGGGAAAGTATCTTTGAGTGCAGGGGATGATGGTAGAAACGGGAATCGGACGGAGCAAGTTTACTTCATAGACTCACTTTCAACTCCTCCGAGAGAAAATCATACGAGTTTGAGTCTTAACGGCGATGAGAGTGCAAAGAAGATGTTGCCACCCAAAGATTCGAGCAACTCACGAGAGAAGGATGAGTCAAGCTATTGTGGTCGTAAGGAGAAAATCAAAAAGGAATTGCACAAAGGACAATTGGTGTTATTGTGCAAATCCCGTCTTTGGTTATTCCCAAGGAAGCGCAAATCGAAGTGGTCGCGGTCGTGTATTGTCCAAGAAATTCTTCCTCACGAGGTGGTCAAAATAAAGGAGCGTGATTCAAATCGTATGTTCAACGTGAAGCGGAGCCGGCTCAAACCGTATTGGGAAACGAGTAAAGAATGCCAAGTGACCTCTGTCACTTTTGCTTGAAAATAAAGAAGCAAAGTCCGGCTGAAGACTTTAAACTTAGCGCTTCTCGGGAGGCAACCCGAGCTTTATTGTTTTTCGTAGTTTTCGTTAATATTTTCGTTTCGTTTTTTTTTTTTTTTCATAAGCATGCATTCTAATTCACTATTTGAATTTTACTTTTCAGGGTCGAAAACGTGATCGAGGGTCGAGTCGGCCGTCCGAAAAAAAAAAAAAAAAATAAAATAAAATAAAATAAATTTTGCACCACTGCCTGTGGGACGGCCGTCCCACAAATAGGTGTAAATGTGGGACCCCCGTCCCACAACCAGTAAGGAGAAAAAATTTCGGACGGCCGTCCGAAATTTAGCACACAAACCGGGACGGCCGTCCGAACCTATTTGGGGCGTTTTAAATGTTTAAAAATCAGATTTTCTCCCCCATTATTTCCTAAACCCTCCTCATTCCTTCTCTCAAACTCCCACACACAAATGGAGGCAAGAGAATCGAACCAAAATCTTCAAAATCTACTCTTTCAAGACACGCCCACAAGGTGTTCGATAATTTGCTCCAACCAAATTTTGAGTTCGATTGTCAACCAATTCTTAACGAATCTATTCCAACCTCTCTCCCAACTTTCTTGTCCAACAAAAGAAGCCACACGAGAGAAGCTTCATCTTCTAAATGCAAAGGAAAAGGCAAGAAAAGTGCCACCAAAACGACGATTCCTCTTCCAAAGCCGCTCCTCAAGCCCGAGACGACCCCGAAGCCTCTAGCTCCCGTGCCGATCGACGATTCCGAATGAAGATGGAGCGAGAGAGCTTTCCGATGATGAGGAGCATGAGTGAGCTAGGGAGGAGCACCCCGATCACACCGACTCCGAATAAATCAGGTGTTTTCTATCCTTAAACTTTGTGCTAATTTCGTTGAGGGCAACGAAAATTTTAAGTTTGGGGGTGAAAAACATGTTATTTTTGTGCTTATTTGTTTTAGTTTGCATGCATTAGGTTTTATTCGTTTTTATTGTTTTTCTCGTTTTTCCGGAATATTAAAAAAAAAAAAAAAAATTGCTCGAGTCGAATGCATCGATGATTTATGATGATGAGAGATGATCAATGTTTGATGATGAGATTGCTTGTTTTATGTGATAAGGATTTGATGTTTGTTTAGCTTTCGATTCAACGGGACTTAGAAGCGAATTATTGCTAGGAATCACATTTTGTGCATTGCTTTTGTTGAATGTTTTGTATTTTAAATTTGGAATTAATTTGTGCTAGATCATGCTATGTTCGGTTTTAAGACTCACCTTAGGAAATTTATGATACGAAGTATTGAGTAGTGAGTGCTTTGGGACATGATTTGGGCCTTCTTTGAACCTTTTGAGCCTTTCAAGCCGACCTTTTTATCGAAATATTCCTTAGAACCTTGAGTTGAGCCTCGGAGAAAAGGTGTTCTTTCTTTTAGCCAATGTGTAAGGTAGAGTAGGTGGAGATTCTTGAAAAATTACCCCTTGGAGTTCGGTCGAAAAATTTTTAAGGTCCTTCTTCTTCTTCGAAAAAAAAAAAAAAAAAAAAGAAAAAAAAAAAAAAAAAAAAAAAGAAGACAAATATCTATGCTTCTATATATAAAAAAAAACAAAAAAAAAACAAAAAAAAAAAAAAGAAGAAGAAGAAGAAGAGACTAGAAGGGAGAGATAAGGACTAGTTGTTGAATTTTTTTTGAAAACTCGATCCATTGCCTCAAAAGCAAAAGTGGAGACTTTTGAAAATCGAGTTTATTAAAGTCCGTAGAGGTGAATTTATTGTTTCAAACGCCTATCTTTTAAATTTTGGCGTAATCACCTAAATTCAAGAAGAATAGCCACACATACCCATATTTCCTACCTCGAACCAAAGAGCCTAACAATTAAAAGCCACAAAGCCCCAATGATCCCAATAGCTTAATGTTCGATATTAGTAGAGTAGAATAATTTGGTGAGTATTTGGAGTCAAGCATATGCATGTAAGTATAAATTTTTTCTATCTTTAATTTGCAAATATTGGATGCTTGAAGCAATTGTATGAATTGTGGTTTTTGGTAATGGTGAGTGACTAAGTGTTGTTGAATTTTGAGCTTGCGAATGCCTAAGAATTGTCATTATAATTACAAGTTCTGAAAACGTGAAGTTGGTCATTGATCTATGTGATGAGATGTTATCGTTGAGTTATTTGCTTATTGGTAAATTTTGCTTGAGGACAAGCAAAAGTTCAAGTTTGGGGGTGTGTTAAGTGTATATTTTTACACTTTATCGTATCTTTTTATTTGAGTTTTTGGTGTGTTTTAATGATAATTGGTGCTTAAAAAGTTGATTTATTGTATTTTAGGTACAAATTGAAGAATTGGAAAAGTATGGGGTCAAAACTGCAATTTTGGCGAAAATATGGGTCAAAAGTGAAAATATCAAAATTCTGAAGAAACAAGGCTCGGACCCCGTCCCAGTTTTAGTGCAAATTATGGGACCCCCGTCCCATACCCCGAAGTTGCGCAGTAAAGGGATTTTAATTGCACAAGGAAACTGCCTTCTTCCCCAAGTTCTTCACCCTATATAAGACCAATCCAAGCACACAATTAGGGATTTCTTTTTACGCAATTTCAAGAGCCACAAAGCAATAACGAAGAGGAAGAATTCGAAGACTTCAAGCAAAGATTTATCGTCTATGATTTATTTTATTTGCGTTTTTTATTTAATCATGAGTAGCTAAATTACTTGTTTCTAGGATTTTATTTGGAACCCTATGTGGGATTTATGAACCCTTTTCTATGATTTTATGCAAGTTTTAATTCCGGATTATTTCTTCTACTTGTTTTATTAAGTGCATGAACTTGATCAACTTATGTGCTTTTATGTTATTGTTAATCGCATGAATCGGAAGATCGGGTTAATAATTAGAACTGTGGTAGAAGAGCCTTTGTGGTATTAACATAGGAATATAGTTAATCTCTTAGGTAGCCATTATTGAGATTTGTGCTTAATGCTGTGTTCTAGAATTAATTGCATAGGAATATAGTAATTGAATCTAGAGGATTAGAAACGTAATACACGCGGAAGCGGGTTATGATTATTTTAGCATCTCAGGTTAATAATCCGGGTTAATTGCTTGCATAATTGAAGGAATTGGGGGAATAATAATCACATAGGGGGAAGAATAAAATCCTAGGCTTGTTTACTTTGATTAAATCTTCGTTTTAATTGCTTTCTTGTTTTTGTCTTTTTAATTGCTTTAGTTTAATTTAGTTTATTAATCCTTTTTTCGACTGTGTAGGGTGGGCTTGATAATAATTGGTAGAATTTAGCGTCTAGGATTAGATAATTAAATATTCCCTGTGGGTTCGATATCCGGACTTTTAGTCCACTATATTACTTGTACGATACGTGCACTTGCGTGTAGGTTTTCGGCCAACAAGTTTTTGGCGCCGTTGCCGGGGACTTATTTTAATTATTTATTTTATTCTAGCTCTAGATTTGAACAATTTTCACGATTCACCCATTTAATTTTTGTTTTATTTTATTTTTGTTTTAGGTACGTTGTATGCGCAGGAGACTCGATCTTGCTAGAGAACCGTTTGATCCCGAAATCGAACGCACTTTTCGAGCCGCTAGGAGACTTCAACGCGCAAATAATATAATGGAGGACGAAGAACGCAGGGCCCCGGGTAATCTACTCGAGGCCAACGGAAACCAAGTGCAAGACCCTCCCCCTCAACTTCCAGCACAACCAGCAGTTCGTCCACGAGCACTTCAAGACTACATAATCCCAACTCTAGACGGATTCCGCCCGAGCATCCAATATCCACCCATTGAGGCGCATAATTTTGAGATCAAGCAAGGCCTTTTGACGATGCTCCAAAATAACGGGCTATTTAGTGGGTTGGCAGGTGAAGATCCCCATCTTCACATTGTCAATTTTCTAGATACCTGTAATTCCCACCGTCAAAACGGCGTTTCCCAAGAGGCGCTTCAATTAATTCTATTCAAGCACTCCCTACAAGGAAGAGCTCGCCAGTGGTTGATGTCCCAAGCACCCCACTCTATCTCGTCGTGGCCTCAACTTCTCAACCTTTTCATGAAAGTCTATAGCTCACCCGAGAAGGACGAGAGAATCCGGCGAGAAATTCACAATTTTGTCCAAGAGCAAGGCGAGCAATTATACGAGGCATGGGAGAGATTTAAAACTCTTTTGCGGCAATGTCCAACACATGGAGTCGAACAATGGCGGCAAATCCATATCTTTTACCAAGGGATTAACGAGAATGCACGAACCGTCCTAGATGCATCAACCGGAGGTAATTTTATGAGTCAATCAATACCCGATGCGTTTATCATGTTGGATCAAATTGCTCAAAATCGGTTTGCCAAGTCAAGCGAGAGGACGATTAGTGGAGCCAAGAAAGTTCCCGGAGTGTTGGAGTTAGATGCAATTACGGCCCTTCAAGCTCAAGTGACCCAAATTGCTCAACAAAATCAACTCCTTCTGCAGCACATCAAAGCAAGTCCACCACAACAAGTCCAAGCAATTGATTCTCCATGTTGTGAAATTTGCGGTGGAAATCACTACACGCTCCAATGCAAACAAGATGTAGAATCGCTCAACTACGTCAATAACGCGCCTCGCCAATTCCAAAATCAAGGGTGGAGATCACAAGGGCAATACGGAGGAAATCAACAAGGCCAAGGATATCAAAGACCTCAAGGTCAATTCCAAAATCAAGCCCCTCCTCAACAAAGCTATCAAGGCAACAATCCACCGGCCCAAAAATCAAGCACGGAGGAGATTTTGGCCCAATTCATGACCGCTACCCAAGCCTCGCTGCGAAATTTGGAGAATCAATTCGCTCAATTCGTTGTGAATCAAGAGAAACGTCCGCCGGGAGCATTGCCATCGAATACGGAAGATCCTCGAAATCAAAAGTTCGAGACGTGCCAAGCTATCGATTTCAAGATCGAGAAAAATGAAGAAAGTCAAGTCAAGCCGCAAGTCACTGTAGCCGAATGGGTGGAACCAATCCCATATCCACAACGATTGCTAACGAAAAAGATCGAGGTCGAGACGTGCCAAGCAGTCACCTTGAAGAACGGGAAGCAATTGGAGAAAGCCCCACGAAAAGAGAAGAGAAACACGGTAATCGAGAAGCCGAAAGTAAATGAGGAAAAAGAATTAACTCATGAAGAGCCACCACCAACGGTGTCTTCACAAGTCCCTCCAATTCCTTATCCTCAAAAGTTTATAATGAAGAAGCTCGATGCCGAATATCAAAGATTTTTGGACAAGTTGAAGGAAATTCGCATAAATATTCCTTTCATTGAAGCACTTCAAAAGATGCCAAAGTGGGTGAAGTTCCTCAAGGACCTCGTGAAGAAAAGTAAGAAATTGCAAGGGAACGAGATGATCCAACTCACGGAGCAAATTAGTGCAATTCTTACTCGGCCTCTTCCACAAAAACTCGGCGATCCAGGTAAGTTTACTATTCCTTGTACTATAGGAGATAAAAATTTTAGATCGCTCATTGATTTAGGTGCTAGCATTAATCTTATGCCGTATTCTACTTTTAAAAATCTTGGGTTAGGAGAAATTGAACCAACGGCTATAACTCTTCAATTAGCCGATAGATCTTTAGTTTACCAAAAAGGTATTTTAGAGAATGTGCTAGTAAAAGTCAATAAATTTATCTTCCATGTCGATTTCGTTATACTTGATATAGATGAGGATAGGGAGATACCTCTTATCGTAGGGAGACCGTTTTTAGCCACGTCGAAAACGCTAATTGATTGTGCTAGTGGTGATCTTACAATGACTGTGCATGATCAAACAATCAAATTCAATGTTTT
Source organism: Erythranthe guttata (assembly GCF_000504015.1). Next base: position 3,274,817 of record NW_012194819.1, read on the forward strand.
TAGTGCTAATAAAAATCCATGTGATAATAATGATTGTTTTGCTATTGAGCTTATGGATTTTACAACTCATGAAAAATTTGATGTTTTGAACTTGGACAATGGGAAAGTATCTTTGAGTGCAGGGGATGATGGTAGAAACGGGAATCGGACGGAGCAAGTTTACTTCATAGACTCACTTTCAACTCCTCCGAGAGAAAATCATACGAGTTTGAGTCTTAACGGCGATGAGAGTGCAAAGAAGATGTTGTCACCCAAAGATTCGAGCAACTCACGAGAGAAGGATGAGTCAAGCTATTGTGGTCGTAAGGAGAAAATCAAAAAGGAATTGCACAAAGGACAATTGGTGTTATTGTGCAAATCCCGTCTTTGGTTATTCCCAAGGAAGCGCAAATCGAAGTGGTCGCGGTCGTGTATTGTCCAAGAAATTCTTCCTCACGAGGTGGTCAAAATAAAGGAGCGTGATTCAAATCGTACGTTCAACGTGAAGCGGAGCCGGCTCAAACCGTATTGGGAAACGAGTAAAGAATGCCAAGTGACCTCTGTCACTTTTGCTTGAAAATAAAGAAGCAAAGTCCGGCTGAAGACTTTAAACTTAGCGCTTCTCGGGAGGCAACCCGAGCTTTATTATTTTTCGTAGTTTTCGTTAATATTTTCGTTTCGTTTTTTTTTTTTTTTTCATAAGCATGCATTCTAATTCACTATTTGAATTTTACTTTTCAGGGTCGAAAACGTGATCGAGGGTCGAGTCGGCCGTCCGAAAAAAAAAAAAAAAAATAAAATAAAATAAAATAAATTTTGCACCACTGCCTGTGGGACGGCCGTCCCACAAATAGGTGTAAATGTGGGACCCCCGTCCCACAACCAGTAAGGAGAAAAAATTTCGGACGGCCGTCCGAAATTTAGCACACAAACCGGGACGGCCGTCCGAACCTATTTGGGGCGTTTTAAATGTTTAAAAATCAGATTTTCTCCCCCATTATTTCCTAAACCCTCCTCATTCCTTCTCTCAAACTCCCACACACAAATGGAGGCAAGAGAATCGAACCAAAATCTTCAAAATCTACTCTTTCAAGACACGCCCACAAGGTGTTCGATAATTTGCTCCAACCAAATTTTGAGTTCGATTGTCAACCAATTCTTAACGAATCTATTCCAACCTCTCTCCCAACTTTCTTGTCCAACAAAAGAAGCCACACGAGAGAAGCTTCATCTTCTAAATGCAAAGGAAAAGGCAAGAAAAGTGCCACCAAAACGACGATTCCTCTTCCAAAGCCGCTCCTCAAGCCCGAGACGACCCCGAAGCCTCTAGCTCCCGTGCCGATCGACGATTCCGAATGAAGATGGAGCGAGAGAGCTTTCCGATGATGAGGAGCATGAGTGAGCTAGGGAGGAGCACCCCGATCACACCGACTCCGAATAAATCAGGTGTTTTCTATCCTTAAACTTTGTGCTAATTTCGTTGAGGGCAACGAAAATTTTAAGTTTGGGGGTGAAAAACATGTTATTTTTGTGCTTATTTGTTTTAGTTTGCATGCATTAGGTTTTATTCGTTTTTATTGTTTTTCTCGTTTTTCCGGAATATTAAAAAAAAAAAAAAAAATTGCTTGAGTCGAATGCATCGATGATTTATGATGATGAGAGATGATCAATGTTTGATGATGAGATTGCTTGTTTTATGTGATAAGGATTTGATGTTTGTTTAGCTTTCGATTCAACGGGACTTAGAAGCGAATTATTGCTAGGAATCACATTTTGTGCATTGCTTTTGTTGAATGTTTTGTATTTTAAATTTGGAATTAATTTGTGCTAGATCATGCTATGTTCGGTTTTAAGACTCACCTTATGAAATTTATGATACGAAGTATTGAGTAGTGAGTGCTTTGGGACATGATTTGGGCCTTCTTTGAACCTTTTGAGCCTTTCAAGCCGACCTTTTTATCGAAATATTCCTTAGAACCTTGATTTGAGCCTCGGAGAAAAGGTGTTCTTTCTTTTAGCCAATGTGTAAGGTAGAGTAGGTGGAGATTCTTGAAAAATTACCCCTTGGAGTTCGGTCGAAAAATTTTTAAGGTCCTTCTTCTTCTTCGAAAAAAAAAAAAAAAAAAAAGAAAAAAAAAAAAAAAAAAAAAAAGAAGACAAATATCTATGCTTCTATATATAAAAAAAAAACAAAAAAAAAACAAAAAAAAAAAAAAAAAGAAGAAGAAGAAGAAGAGACTAGAAGGGAGAGATAAGGACTAGTTGTTGAATTTTTTTTGAAAACTCGATCCATTGCCTCAAAAGCAAAAGTGGAGACTTTTGAAAATCGAGTTTATTAAAGTCCGTAGAGGTGAATTTATTGTTTCAAACGCCTATCTTTCAAATTTTGGCGTAATCACCTAAATTCAAGAAGAATAGCCACACATACCCATATTTCCTACCTCGAACCAAAGAGCCTAACAATTAAAAGCCACAAAGCCCCAATGATCCCAATAGCTTAATGTTCGATATTAGTAGAGTAGAATAATTTGGTGAGTATTTGGAGTCAAGCATATGCATGAAAGTATAAATTTTTTCTATCTTTAATTTGCAAATATTGGATGCTTGAAGCAATTGTATGAATTGTGGTTTTTGGTAATGGTGAGTGACTAAGTGTTGTTGAATTTTGAGCTTGCGAATGCCTAAGAATTGTCATTATAATTACAAGTTCTGAAAACGTGAAGTTGGTCATTGATCTATGTGATGAGATGTTATCGTTGAGTTATTTGCTTATTGGTAAATTTTGCTTGAGGACAAGCAAAAGTTCAAGTTTGGGGGTGTGTTAAGTGTATATTTTTACACTTTATCGTATCTTTTTATTTGAGTTTTTGGTGTGTTTTAATGATAATTGGTGCTTAAAAAGTTGATTTATTGTATTTTAGGTACAAATTGAAGAATTGGAAAAGTATGGGGTCAAAACTGCAATTTTGGCGAAAATATGGGTCAAAAGTGAAAATATCAAAATTCTGAAGAAACAAGGCTCGGACCCCGTCCCAGTTTTAGTGCAAATTATGGGACCCCCGTCCCATACCCCGAAGTTGCGCAGTAAAGGGATTTTAATTGCACAAGGAAACTGCCTTCTTCCCCAAGTTCTTCACCCTATATAAGACCAATCCAAGCACACAATTAGGGATTTCTTTTTACGCAATTTCAAGAGCCACAAAGCAATAACGAAGAGGAAGAATTCGAAGACTTCAAGCAAAGATTTATCGTCTATGATTTATTTTATTTGCGTTTTTTATTTAATCATGAGTAGCTAAATTACTTGTTTCTAGGATTTTATTTGGAACCCTATGTGGGATTTATGAACCCTTTTCTATGATTTTATGCAAGTTTTAATTCCGGATTATTTCTTCTACTTGTTTTATTAAGTGCATGAACTTGATCAACTTATGTGCTTTTATGTTATTGTTAATCGCATGAATCGGAAGATCGGGTTAATAATTAGAACTGTGGTAGAAGAGCCTTTGTGGTATTAACATAGGAATATAGTTAATCTCTTAGGTAGCCATTATTGAGATTTGTGCTTAATGTTGTGTTCTAGAATTAATTGCATAGGAATATAGTAATTGAATCTAGAGGATTAGAAACGTAATACACGCGGAAGCGGGTTATGATTATTTTAGCATCTCAGGTTAATAATCCGGGTTAATTGCTTGCATAATTGAAGGAATTGGGGGAATAATAATCACATAGGGGGAAGAATAAAATCCTAGGCTTGTTTACTTTGATTAAATCTTCGTTTTAATTGCTTTCTTGTTTTTGTCTTTTTAATTGCTTTAGTTTAATTTAGTTTATTAATCCTTTTTTCGACTGTGTAGGGTGGGCTTGATAATAATTGGTAGAATTTAGCGTCTAGGATTAGATAATTAAATATTCCCTGTGGGTTCGATATCCGGACTTTTAGTCCACTATATTACTTGTACGATACGTGCACTTGCGTGTAGGTTTTCGGCCAACCATCATAAGGCACACGTAGCTGCACATACTGGTGAATCAGTTTCTTCTCATCTTTCCTTGTTAAATAATTTTGCTAGTTTTTTGCAAGAAATGCATGGTCAGGGAGGCAACCAAAACGGGGCAGACATACAAACTCACAATGATCCGAGTGCACTTCTTAGTAAATTTGCAGAAAACAGTCAAGGTATTCCGATTGCCCTTATAACTGCATTAGAAATTAGTAATTCACATGATTTATGGGTTATCGATTCTGGTGCCACAGATCACATGTCAAACAAATTAACCAATATTCGTAATTTTATTCCTTAATCTACGCCATCTTTTGTTTATGTAGCAAATGGTATAGGTGCACGTGTTAAGGGTAAGGGCAATCTGATGTTCTATATGTCCCTTCGTTTCCATTTCAACTGCTATCTGTTAAGCAATTGACATCGTCTCTTAATTGTTCGGTCTTATTTACTCCTTACAAGGTAATATTTCAGGACCTTACCACCAAGAAGACGATTGGTGAAGGGTTCCAACTGCAAGGACTTTATTATTTTCCTGGTCCTCCACCTCCAAAGAGTTGTCAAGCTATTGTATCTCCAATCAATAAATACATGCTTTGGCATCGTCGTCTAGGTCATCCGTTAGAGTCAACTTTTTCCAAAATAAATCCAAATCTGCCTAAAGATACTACAGAATGTGAAACTTGTTTTTACTCCAAGTCTGCTAGGCTTCCTTTCAATTTATCTGTTTCAAAGACGAGTAAAGCTTTTGAACTTGTTCACTCAGATGTATGGGGGCCTTCTTCTTTTTCGATAGATGGTTTCAAATATTTTGTAACCTTTATTGATGATTTTTCTAGGGTTACATGGATATAAATTTGAAATCAAAGGGTGAAGTTTTTGGCTGTTTCAAAGATTTTCACATGTTGGTTATTTCTCAATTTTCAGCTCATTTAAAAATTCTTCGATCTGACAATGGCGCAGAATATATATCTCATAACATGAAAAATTATCTAATTTCAAATGAAATTATTCACCAGACGAGTTGTGTTAACACACCTCAACAAAACGGGGTTGCCGAGCGTAAAAATCGAGATTTGCTAGAAAAGACTCGGGCTATAATGTTTCAAATGAATGTTCCAAAGTATTTTTGGTTTTATGCAATTCTTACTGCCACTTATCTTATCAATCGACTTCCGAGTCGAGTGTTGGATTTTCAATCTCCTCATGAAGTATTGCAGGGAAAAAAGCCGGATTTGTCTCATTTAAGAATTTTTGGGTGCACCTGTTTTGTGCATCTACCAGCAACTCATCGTGACAAGCTTGATCCTCCGGCAGTTAAATGCTTATTCTTGGGCTATTCACAAACAAAGAAGGGATACAAATGTTACGATACAATCACAAAAAGGTTGTATATAAATAGAGATGTTCGATTTATCGAAACCAAACCATTCTTTACAACTTCTAATGAGGGAGAACGATTAATAGAATTATTTCCGTTACCAAGTATTGAGCCACGTTTTGAGCAGCCTACCAGTATACATATCGAACAAGATGCTCCTTGCCAAGTCTCTGTTGAGCAGCCTTCATCTGGTATTTCTCAAGCAGCTCCGGATAATTCAAACGAACAAGAATTGCAAGATACTTCTGACCAGGCTCCAGCTCATCGACGTAATCCACCTCGAGAACGTCAACCTCCAAGAAAGTTGCAAGATTATGTGGCACACTCGGTCAGGTATCCCGTTACTGATTTTCTAACTTATCACAGAATATCGTCTTCGCACAGAGCGTTTCTTACAGCAATCTCGAATGTTCGAGAACCAAGCAACTTTCAAGAAGCACATTCTCAAGATGTGTGGAATCGGGCTATGGAAGAGGAATTAACATCTCTTGCTGAAAACAATACATGGAGTATAGTACCTCTTCCTAAAGGCAAGCATGCAGTTGGTAGTCGATGGGTTTTCAAAACAAAGTTCAACTCTGATGGTACTATTGATCGACACAAGGCACGGTTAGTGGCTCAAGGCTATACTCAAAAATTTGGCGTCGACTATAAAGAGACTTTTGCACCGGTTGCCAAGATGACAACAGTTAGAGTTCTCTTATCGGTTGCTGTTAACAATGGGTGGCTTTTATCTCAAATGGACGTAAAAAATGCCTTCTTACATGGTGATCTTGAAGAAGAAGTATTTATGAAGTTACTCCCAGGCCATCCTCAGAGTTGTAATCCGGGGTTAGTGTGCAAACTTCACAAATCCATCTACGGCTTGAAACAAAGTCCTCGTGCGTGGCACGCGAAATTAAGCTCTGCCCTTGAAGAATTCGGTTTTTCATGTAGTTCAGCCGACTCATCTCTCTATGTCCGTATTGGGAACGGTGAAAAACTCATGGTGCTGATTTATGTGGATGATCTCATTATCACCGGAACTAGTGCCGATTCAATTTCGCGATTAAAGAAGAACCTTCAGCATAAATTTCCTATTAAAGATCTTGGTCCCTTGAAATATTTTCTTGGTATTGAAATGGCGACTTCTAGCAAAGGTCTCTTCCTTAATCAACGTAAGTACACTATGGACTTGCTTCAAGATGCGGGTATGTTATCTACAAAACCTGCATCAACAACTTTAGATAGTAAATTGAAACTTGGTTCTATGGAAAAAACTCTTGATTCTCCTAGATATTATCAACAGCTCGTAGGCAAGCTTATCTATTTAACTATCACTCGGCCCGATATTTCTTTCGCCGTAAGCCTGGTTAGTCAACATATGCATGCCCCGACCGTTTATCACTTAAGTATGGTGAAACGGATTTTGCGATATTTGAAGGGAACGATTGGCCGTGGAATAATAATGACTAAGAACGATCATACTCGCATTATGGGTTATACAGACTCAGATTGGGCTGGAAACACACTTGATCGTCGATCCACTACTGGGTATTATATGTTTGTTGGTGGTAATTTAGTCTCTTGGAAAAGCAAAAAACAACATGTAGTAGCTCGTTCGAGTGCGGAAGCTGAATATCGTGCAATGGCAACAGCAGCTTGTGAGCTTGTGTGGCTTAAAAGCCTTCTTACTGATCTTGGTTACTCGTTACCCATTCCTATGACGCTTTTTTGTGACAACCAGGCTGCTATGCATATAGCGGCTAACCCGGTCTTCCATGAAAGAACGAAGCATATTGAAGTGGATTGCCACTACATTCGTAAGCAAGTTCAGTCTAAGGTTATACAGACACATTATGTACGAACGGGTGACCAACTTGCAGATATGTTCACCAAAGTTATGCCATCTTCTCAATTTCATCGACTCTTGGCCAAGCTTGGATCCATCAATCTTTTAGATCCCGCTTGAGGGGGAGTATTGAAGAATATTTTGTATATATACACCATAAATAGACTTGTATATCTTTCCTCGTTTAGTTATGATAGATTAGGTTGTTTATACGATCATGCTTGATTCTCTCCTTGATCTCTCCTTGATTAGTTTCTTCTCATCTATATAAACCTTGTATTATGTAATACATCGATATAATAAAACAGTTAAATATTCTTCATATGAAGTTGTCTTAAATTTCTTCAAGATATATTCATTTGATTCTTGCATTATTATGCTCTTCTAATCTTAGCTTAATTTCCTAAACCGACACCTTATTATGTAGGACACATGGAGAAGCCTAGACATCATTCATCTCGAGGTATACCTCTTATCAATCACTGTAAACCGTAGGAATAATGTAGGTCAAATGTCTAATTTGTCATCTTTAGCTTATGAAATTATTTTATGAAGCAGATCGTGACTACCGCAGCTCTTCTTATTCATCGAGAGATAAAGACCGCAGGAAACATCATTCATATGCTTGAACTGAGGCCTTCGTTTGTTTTCGGCTGTTCTGCTCCATGATGGTGAGTTGTGTATTACTTGCTTCCATTAAAAAAATAGACTTTTAAATCTTGAAGCTGATATAAAACCTGATAATTTTCCATCTTTTAAAATCAGTTTCATGCCTGGGACTTGATTTTGGTTGCCTATGATTCACTGTCTCATTTTAATTCTCGTTTCTCGACGTTGCTATATTGCAGGTATCATAATACTTGTGGGCACATACATATACAAGCAGTTGAAATGTGATGCGCATCCATTGAGCGAATGTGGATATGCGAGAGGGAGATTCATTTTTGTTGGCTGTATGTATGACTGAAAATACATAAAAAGTTCAGTGACTGTATTATTATTATTATTACACATACTAAATGTTCTTTTTAGTAGTAGTAATCAGGATATTGCAGGTATTGTTTTTGTTGAATGTGAATCAGCAGTGTACTAAAACTGAGGGCCATCAAGAGATCTATGCAATCTAGAACCTTTTTTTTTTTTTATTTATTTATTAATTGATGTTCGATTTCATTTTCTAAATGTTTTTTTTAACAGTACATACTAAATGATTAAAATGGCATCAGTTACTACGATTTATATGTATTGTTGGTTTTGTGATTATAGATAAGAATATGAACTAGTAAGCAATAAGGCCTCGTTTGGTTGGCAAGATAAAATTAAATAATGTAATGAAATCTAATTATTTTATTGGACAGTCAATGATCCAATAAAAACACATGCCTAGACAAGCTTGAAAAAGGTTCATCTGCTAATTACGACAACTTGCCCCTACAAGGTGGTTAATACTCGACCGTCAATCAAACGTCATTCCTAGTAAAACACCGTTACTACGAATATTTCTAAAGCTTATTTGTATGGCATCAACTTCTTGATTTTTCCAATAAATATACAGATTACCAAAAAACATATGGTGGAAAAAGCTCCCCAAAACACTCTCGGATGTGCGTCCATGCTTTTAACCCAATAAGTTGCGTAAGCAAAGCAAAAAAACGTCACCAGCTAATCAGACAAGACACTTCAGCCAAATATCATCATGGCTAACTACAAATCTCTAACAGCAACATAGGATTAAAGTGTTCTTTTTTTTCTGGACTACAAAAGATAGAATCAATTCGCATTTTTTTTTAAATAGCGTTAAGTCCTCTAGGAGATCTACGGGGTCTAGACATCTCACCTTGAACTCGTTTGAAGCCCGCAAACTTCTTTGGAGTACTAGTTTCCTCAGATGCCATAGATTTACCCTTTTCCTTAGCCGATTTAAGCGGAGAAGAACAGACTCCAATTTTCCCATTTATGTTTGCCATCTTTCCTTTGCTAGGGTAATACAAGTAATCGGGGTTCAAAGGTAGAGAAGCAGGATCCAGTTCAAACGAACCCACCGGAACACCTTCTCTCTCATCGCCACTCATTTTGGAAGACGGCACACAATGCGAGAACTTGTACAGTTCATTCGCCCCTACCCAAAAAAAATCAGCCTCTCTTTCACTTGCTCTCTGAAAAAGGCTCACAAATCCAGCAATTCTATCCAAATAACCAACTTTTATTCCAGCACCTTCAACAAAATCTGAGAGAACCTCGACAATTTCATATTTATACTCGTCGCTGTGATTCTCAGGGTTCAAACTCCAGCTCGTATTCCAGTTCTTGAAAAGAGCCCAAACTTCGCCTTGCTTTGGGTATATGACTAAAGAACCTCTTTTCTTTCCTTTCTCGATATGTACTTGATGAGAGAACGATAGACGTACCGATGTTTTATCAGTATCGCCGAGCTTAAAACCGCCACAGCCAACCGGTAACTCCTCGTCTACCCGTTTTTGAAAAGCTTTATCAATAGGAACAGCTTCTAACCAGGTGATGGTCAATTGAAATGGAGAAGAACGGACCTTCTTCACCTTTGCATAGAATCTAGGCATGCCATCTGATGTGTCGTAACAAGCCCAGAATTGATTAACCTGAAAACGGTTTTCATCTTGCGCCTTCTCAAAGTTGCTAAATTCTGGTTGGGGGCATTCTATCTCAATATCTGATTTATTGATACAGGAGATATCTTCGTCGGAATCACTATCAATGTGAACTGTATCAACACCAGTGCTCGGCTTGTCACCAGTTTCTCCTCTCGCCTTACCTTCTTTATTACAGTCAGCATTCTTGTCACGAAAGCTTTCTTTGGACTGAAAAGTTCCCATTTCTTGAGGTTTCGACTTCGAACCAAATGCATTAATAGCGAAACTACTTTGATTGTCATGCTTTGAATCTTCACTAACCACAGCAGCCTTTGGCTCCTTCACACCTGATTCCTTATCTGTGACATGCTGCTTTTTCCGTGGTGATCTCCGTGCAAAATTCCCTTTCACGCTCGGATCTTCCTCATCAAAGTGATTTGTCTCCCTAGATTCATTCAATACCTTCCTATCCCTCTTCCTGCCTTTGTTTCCCACCTGTTCTGCTTCTCTAGAAATTGCATCACCATTCGATGTTTCAACTCCCTTTCCACCATTCATTGAACTGGCATTATGAGTATCTTTGCCTTTGCTTTTCAAATTCCTAGCTATGCTGGCAGCAGGTGCCTTAGCAATACCTTCAGCATCACTTCCTGTCCGGGCACTTGGTTCTGGTCGAACAGTTTTTGCGCTGGCAAGTCCTTGTGATCCAGCATGTTGTGCTGAAGGTCCTTCATCATTTCGAACACCCGTTTTGCAGTTCCCCTGATTTGGGACAACCTTTTCTTTGCGACTCGGGCCAGGTTTAGGAGGCACGCGTTGAGCACCTGGTTGGCTTGATTTGGACCCCAATGGAACACCTCGAGGTCTTACTTCATACCCCACAAATGCCTTTTCGCATGACGGGCAGCGCAAAGATCTGTTAATAAATTGTCTGAAGTACGGGTATTCGACATGACAAAATGGGCAGCATGTCCAGAACACTTCTTGACTGGTAGAGGGGGTTGACTGAGTTGATTGACGTTGATTCGGATTGGTAAAGCCATTAGGAACTTTGGTTTGGGCACCGTTTTGATTGCTAACGTTAGAACTTCTGTTAATGTGGTGAACTGTTGAATTTGCTGGACCAGATCTACTCAAAACCCTGACCTTAGCGTCGTATAAAGATTTTTTTGCGGGGTCCGACAAAACTGCGTTCGCTTCGCAAATCAACTTGAAAGCACTCTCTGCACCAGGAAATCGGTTCTTATCAGGATGGAGAGTTAGTGCTAGCCGACGATATTGTTTCTTGATCATTGACTCGTCAGCAAGCTTTTCAACTTGAAGGATCCCATACCAGTCCTTTTCAGATCCCAAAAGCCCATTTTCTGCTGAACAGTGAACTGTGCAGATGCTTAACAGCTGAGCAATATTGTCCAGTTCTGGGTAGAGAGCCTGCGCTTTCATAGCAATCTTCTGAGCACCTTTAAAATCATTATTTACCATTTTCTTCTCCGCGAGTTCTTTGGCCCGGATAGCTTCGTTTTTGTTGCATTCCATTGCTAATATACCAGTATGGAAGTTGACAAAAAATTTGTGAATCCTTCTCTTCTGCAGTCACACTATCCCACAAAAGTTATCCACAAGTCTACGTATAGTTAATTACAAGCAAGCCAAAAAAAAAAGGTACAGGCTGCATTCCTATGCTATAATAAAGAGAAACAAACATTGCAAGCTTAAAAGGATGATTTAAAATACCACGTTATCGCTAAGAATATGATTCTTGACTGGATTGGCCAAGCAGCACAGAGCTCATGGCCTTCAAAGAAAAACTTTTTTGCACCTCAAAAACGGAAGTATGATAGTAGAACCATCGATAACCAAAGATTCAACCGCGCTCCATAAACCTGACAAAGAAAATGTAAAATTCATCAAAAGTTAAAAACATTATAAATCAGCGCATTCAAAAAATCTCAAAGACCAGACACGTGTGTGTCGGCCAAAATGGATAATAAAAAGAAACCTTAAATGAGTAAAGTAGTTTTAGTCCTCTGTTCAAATGTAAGACTTCCGGTTCTCCATCAAACACTTGTCCAATTAAAGTTTATCCCGTTCATATTATATCTCCCAACACAAGTATATATATTCTATGCAAGATGATACGGGAACGCAAACACAATGATATGCCGCACAGCGGATACGTGACATGAATCAAACAGGAAAATAAAGATTTTTCAATCAGAAAAATGCAAATGGAAGTAAAATAGAGAAAGATGTATATATATATATATATATATATATATATATATATATATATATATATATATATATTCTGACCAAGAAGGTAACAACATTACTGAAATTCCATAAAACACAGGCACAAAAATATCAATAATCAGCATATAAAGCATATAAATCATGACATTATTAAACTTAAAGACTATTCTAAAAATAATAGTAATAAATGAATAATAATCAAGTTTCCGTTACATTTTCCTCTAAATACCCAAAGACTAAGGGCAAAACTTTATAAACCTAAAATATGGGGGTAAACACCATACAAATCACCAAAAGTGGAGTGGAATTACCAAAATATAAAATTGCAAATCAAAGGAGAAAAAACCCTAGAAACAACCAACACTGCAAAACCCACAAGCACAAACCCGAAAAATCCGTACAAACAAAAAAAAAGGCAAAATCGAGAATTTTCGAACTTAAAAACTACGCGCACAAATGTGAAATGCAGACTTAGATCAAACAAAAAAAAATACACATGCAGGGATGGATACGCACCTTGCGTCAGTCGAGAGAAGGGAATCAGCGGCGAGAAAATGTTCACCAAAATTGAGAGTGAAAAGCTTTTTTTTTTTTTTTTGCTGAAAGAGTTATCAATGGAGATTTGGTACAAAAAGATGGGGGAAGATAAAAGGGAGGGAAAGGAAAGAGTGAATTTTTTTTTGGGGGAGCAGTGGAGAAGAAAGGGTGGGCAGATTTCAGACCCTCAATTCCTCTGTAATTCCATTTGCCCCTCTCAAGTTTTTCAACTTGCAATGGTGAACAAAAAAAAAAGGGTTTTTAGTGATTTACATAGTGGGCCAAGTTTGATTTTGGGACAATTTGATTAAAATTGGGTAGGCCCAATGGGCCTTGAATTGTTCTAGTTATGAATTATGGTAATTAATCGTGATAACTGACGCGGGAATCAAATTCAAGTCACTTAGATTGACGGCTATGAGAAATGGTTGCACGTCTGAGTTATTCGATTTTGAATGCCCTAATCTTCAATAGGATACGTAAAAGCTTGTCGGTTTCATTACATTTTGTTGACGCCAGATTTCGAGTACATAGATTTGAAGAAAATCGAGTTTTTTTAATAAAGATTGACATTGATTTTATTCCATATTTTTTTAGTTAGAAAACCATTTAGACCATAGATTTTATTGTATATGATTTTATTTATTTTCTTATATTTGGTCCAGATATGAAATATTGTAAAATAAGTTAACATTATCTAAATTTAGGTTGTATAGATCATGAAAGATTTTATTCGCAGTTTATAACAAAATCCTTCAAAACTTTTAAAAATATCAAAAAATCCCCCAAAACTGCAAATAGCAAAAAAAAAAAAAAAATCGAAAATTCGAAATCAAGCTTGAAGAAGGGTTAGGCTTCGATTTTTTGATGTAATTTCGACTCTTTTATGTGTAATATGCATGGGTAGGTCGATTACGGAACCAATTTCATGTTAAAAAAGCCCTATAAATCGATTTGTAGGACTTTTTTTTTTCGCAAAAAAATGTTCGAACGCCCAAGATGGGCGTCCATCTTGGGCGTTCGAACATTTAAAAAAAGGGCTAAATACAGTTTGCACCCTTAAACTACAAGGGTGGTAACACTTACACCCTTAAAGTTACAAATGTAACACTTACTCCCCTCATTAATGAATTTAAAGGTATAACTTTGACTTTGAATGATGTGGCATTTTTTCTTCCCAAATTGTCCTTCTAGCCATTAAATAAATAATGAATATGTAATAAGAAAAAATTTGGCAACTTTGTCAAAACTTAATTTTATTATTTCAATATTGTAAATTTATGAATGAAAAAAATTGAATTTTAGTTTATTTTTGTTTTACCTTGTGTTCATTTGTACCTAATAAAAAGTTATCGAATTTTTAATTATAATTTTATAGTTTATATAGTTATTTTAATGCGTATATGACTCTAATATAATCATCTCACTTTTTACTTTGAGAATCACAAAATGTATTCAAAAGTTAATAGGAAATTATATTTTAAACGTCTAAATATTTAAATATTATTTTATTAAAATTTATATTTAAGTAACTTAAATAAATTTTCAAATCAATAATTATTATAAAAAAATTGACCATTTAAGTCTTGAATATTTTTTTCTTGTGAATGTTTAACGTATTTTATATATTTTTTAAAATATTGAGATTTTTATTTATATTAGGATCTATAGTAATTAAAATGTGGAGTTAAACATAAATCAAAATATTTTTTTAGTAGTTATTATATTTTATAAATTTTAGTTTTTGAAATATTATTGAAAATATTTTATTATATATGCATCAATATAATAGCTAGGAGGACAATTTGGGAAGAAAAAATGCCACATCATTCAAAGTTTTATCATTAAATTCATTAATGAGGGTGGTAAGTGTTACATTTGTAACTTTAAGGGGGTAAGTGTTACCACCCCTATAGTTTAAGGGTGCAAAGTGTATTTAGCCCTTAAAAAAAAAAAAATATTCACTGGACGCCCAACTCGGGCGCCCAAATGCAGATTGCACGCCCAACTTGTGCGTGCACTGCATGAATGGGCGCTCAAGTTGGGATTTTACGCGTTTTGGGGGGTTTGATTTTTTTGAAAAGTTTTGGGGTTTTAGTTAAATAAAGTGTTTTTATGGGGGATTTTGTTAGAAACCGCAAATAGCAATTTTCAAACTGCAAAAAGCAATTCCTGGTGCATATGTGGACCTTTTTTTAAGGGCATAATTGTCATACACTGCTCAGATATTAAATTTTTAATATTTTAGTTACTACAATGTACTTCAAATTTTATTTTTTATTTTTTACTAGTACCAGTACCCGTGCATTGCACGGGGTTACGTATTCCAACGGAATCATACAAAAACAAAAATACATGAGTAAGATAATAAGGAATAAAATACAAATTGTCATCATATAATGCATATTTGCTACTTCTAACACTTCAAAATCTTGAACTGCTCAAAAAATGACTACACTTCGCTGATGCCAAAGACAATAAATGCAAGTTAGCAATTACCAATAGCATCAGATATAGGTTAAAATAGCACAAAAACGTTGTTGAAATGAAAATACGAAACAAATTCATGGAAAGTAATAACCTTTGATATTGAAAAACAATTTGACCTCAAAGTTAATATATTCATTTAATGAATCACATATAGGGGTGGAAATTGGAGCGGAATTCCAATTTCCACCGAATCCTATCCGAAGATTTTCGATTTCAGAACAACTTTTTGTAATCCAAAGTCAAAATTCCGATTTCCGAGTTTTCAAAAAAAAAAAACATATCAGAATTGGAATTTGATATGTAATCTTCGGAATTTCCAAATTTCGATCCGTAAATAATTCGGTATACTACTCTATATATCAAATAGCCTATTCTTATGTCATCTTATATATAAAAGAAAGAAACGTGGGGCAACCCTAAAAGATCCTAAAGATATCTTTGTAATTTTTTATTTTAATATTTTTCTCTCTACTAATTTCTAACTATAATTTTTAACAATTATCAATCTCCGATTTTTCATCAATATATCTCAAATCTTAAAGGATAAAGATAGAAATACGATTTTTTAATATATATATTTGGATTATAAATCTTAAGATGTATGTTTTAAATAAACAAATGTTCTATAAAATATGAATAATACTACATTATTAAATTTTACTATGTTAGTGTACGATATTTTCTTATTATGTATTAAATTGATTATTTTTTAAATAATATCCCGTGCATCGCAGGGGGGAAAAATGCTAGTTATTTATAAATTTAAATAAACGTACAACTTAGAACGGAGAGATTATGACACTTTGATGCTCTTTTTATTTTGTTTAATTTTGTTTTTGTTATCGCAGAAAATTTTGATAATTTTGGCGCAGGTACTTGTAGAATTCAGAGACTTATTTTTTGGAAGTGAACATATTTTATCCAACATGGAAACTGAATATAAAAATTATTGAAATAATCTAAAGAAACCCGAAAAAAATATGTTACATATATGGAAACATGGAAACGTGATCAACTTACAGTATATAATGTGTTACATATATCTAAAGAAACCCAAAAAAATAAGCCTTAGAATTATCACACCCTCTGTAAAAGAACAAAACTCGGATTATGCAAATGAAGATTTATAAAAAAAAAAAGGAAAAAACCAAATAATAAAACGGTAGACATTTTTAACTCTGGTAAGAACGTTCTTACTTATTTGGAGTTAGACGGTCCATCAATTTATGAAGTACTTAGCACATCAACACATCTTTTAAATGACTTGCAAAAAAACTACTCGAAGAACGACTTCTTTTGGAGTTTTGAACGAAATAAAGGAGGAAGCAAAATGAACTTGGGTTTGAGCGACAGCCATCGATGCATAGTTTGATATAGAATTAGATGTAGGAAATGAAGCAATGTTGTTCCTTTTCTAGGTTGACTGCGACAAATGTTCGGGGTTAAAGAAATCATGCACATCTCATAACTTATAATATACAATAACCATGATAAGTTTAAGATAATAAAAGAAAAAAGATAATCAAGAGTATTAAAGAAGAGATTGAAGTTATGACATAATCGTTCACATTATTAATTTTACAACTTCTCCTTTAACTTCTTCTCACCTTTGTTGGATTATATTTGATTTTCTTTTGTTCTCATTGGAGATGAGAGTAAATAGTGAATTTTAAAAAATGTTTGAGGTACCGTAAGAAAAATTGAAAAACTGATTTGAGAAATAGAAGTGGAGAGCATGAGATCGTGGGGAGTTTAATTGAAGGAGATAAGTATTGTAACAAAAAAAAAACGGCCTATAAAAATTGAAAAAAAGGAAAAAGGAAAAACTACCAGTAGTTTTAATATCGTGTGAAATAGATTTGTGTTTGCAGTTTTTTTATGTTGGACAGTTTTTCTACTATTATTATATATATGGAGAGAGAGAAAAAAAACTGAGGGTGTATCGAAAAAGCAGGAAAAAATATAAACTGACTTAGAAAAAAAAAAAGAAAAAAAAGAAAAAACTGCCATGATATTAATTGTCGAAAGTACCCCTAGGTTTAGGTTTAGGGTTACAGGTCAAAATATCTTCCTTTTATATATAAGATGATATACTAAGTCAAATCGCTGTTCAATAATTCAAGTATTTTTAATAGCAGATTCAAGGAATATTATACGAGTTTTATATTGAAGAGTGATTAGAGTATTTTTCTTTTTTAAAACATGCAATTTTCATTAAAAAATGGCAAGTCCAGTTTACTCAAAGTACGGCGGTCGACCAAGGGAATGAATGATATTACGACTTCTACGAAAAAAAATGCAGATTTACAAGTGTCATATAGCAGCTAGTAAATGTACAAATTCAAATGTCAAATGTGCGATAAAACTCGACCCAAAATTGCATGCCCCTAACCCCCTTTACATGAAATCATAAGCAGTGCATTTTCTTCGGCACCCCCGGGTTTTTTGTTTTCTTTCCCCCTTTTTTTTTGGGGGGAGAGGGTGGTGGGGAGGGGTATTGGTATTCTGAGGATTTATTCTCCGGGGATGAAGAGCTTCTTACCTTGCATTAGCTTTTCGATTCATCAAGTCATGGTAGTATAGCAGCAAACACATAGGTTGACCGACGATGCAGAAAAAACACCAGAACATCATATTGCCCACCTGGCAGAAAATTAAAGAAACACCAGGTTATTCTTTTTGCTTAAAAGGGACTACAAATTGATCATTTGAACTTTCAGAAAGCATTTTAAGAGAAACGGAACAAGTAAATCGGGAGCAGCAGATAGCTCTTTTTAACATTTATATGCGTTTAAAGGAACTAGAACTCTACTGGGTCAATTCGCTTCTAATTTTACCTTCTAATAATGCTAATGGATCATCTTTCCAACTAAGTTTAGTAAATTAACCATTTAAACATAGAAGAGCACGGGGGAGAAAGTAAATGGAGGCAGAAAGAACTAAGAACTTCAAATCGACCCTTTGCATGTGTTAAGTGTATATTTTTACACTTTATCGTATCTTTTTATTTGAGTTTTTGGTGTGTTTTAACGATAATTGGTGCTTAAAAAGTTAATTTATTGTATTTTAGGTACAAATTGAAGAATTGGAAAAGTATGGGGTCAAAACTGCAATTTTGGTGAAAATATGGGTCAAAAGTGAAAAAATCAAAATTCTGAAGAAACAAGGCTCGGACCCCGTCCCAGTTTTAGTGCAAATTATGGGACCCCCGTCCGAGATTCCGAAATTGCGCAGTAAAGGGATTTTAATTGCACAAGGAAACTGCCTTCTTCCCCAAGTTCTTCACCCTATATAAGACCAAGCCAAGCACACAATTAGGTACCTTTTTATGCAATTTCAAGAGCAACAAAGCAAGAACGAAGACGAAGAATTCGAAGACTCCAAGCAAAGATTTATCGTCTATGATTTATTTTATTTGCGTTTTTGCTTTAATCATGAGTAGCTAATTTTCTTATTTCTAGGATTTTATTTGGAACCCTATGTGGGATTTATGAACCCTTTTCTATGATTTTATGCAAGTTTTAATTCCGGATTATTTCTTCTACTTGTTTTATTAAGTGCATGAACTTGATCAACTTATGTGCTTTTATGTTATTGTTAATCGCATGAATCGGAAGATCGGGTTAATAATTAGAACTGTGGTAGAAGAGCCTTTGTGGTATTAACATAGGAATATAGTTAATCTCTTAGGTAGCCATTATTGAGATTTGTGCTTCATGCTGTGTTCTAGAATTAATTGCATAGGAATATAGTAATTGAATCTAGAGTATTAGAATCGTAATACACGCGGAAGCGGGTTATGATTATTTTAGCATCTCAGGTTAATAATCCGGGTTAATTGCTTGCATAATTGAAGGAATTGGGGGAATAATAATCACATAGGGGGAAGAATAAAATCCTAGGCTCGTTTACTTTGAATAAATCTTCGTGTTTAATTTGCTTTCTTGTTTTTGTCTTTTTAATTGCTTTAGTTTAATTTAGCTTATTAATCATCTTTCGACTGTGTAGGGTGGGCTTGATAATAATTGGTAGAATTTAGCGTCTAGGATTAAGTAATTAAATATTCCCTGTGGGTTCGATATCCGGACTTAATAGTCCACTATATTACTTGTACGATACGTGCACTTGCGTGTAGGTTTTCGACCAACAAGTTTTTGGCGCCGTTGCCGGGGAATATTTTAATTATTTATTTTATTCTAGCTCTAGATTTGAACAATTTTCACGATTCACCCAAATTACTTTTTTTTTTTTTTTTTTTTAATTTTATCTTTTCGTTTTAATTTTTTTTAATATATTTTGTTTCTTTGGTTACATGTCAGGTTACAATTTTCGCGCACCTCAAACGGGATATGAATGGCTTCCGTCTGGCGAATACCTCCAAAATACCTATGATATGCCGTCACTTTGTTCAATATGTGGTGGAGATCATTACACTAACCAATGTTGGTATGCACCGAAAGCGAATAATTTCATTGATAATACCAACGGCGGTTATTGGAACACATACACCAACACGCCACGAGAGCCCACTGTTCAAGAATGTTATTTGAATTCCGTCCTTGAAGAATTTATGAAATCCACTCAAGCATCTATCCGGAGACTGGAGTTACAGTTGGAAGAATTCAAGCGCCAAAGGTCTCTTGAAAATATTTCAGACAATATCGAGAATGGTTGCAACAATGAAAATCCGTCTGAAACTTGTAGTGAGAAAAATCCTTTAGACCTAGAAAATAGTGTCGATGAGAGGGAAAAAGAAATTACGAAGACGCTTAAGGATGATGAATATGAGAATGCAATCGAGCTCAACTCCAAAGATATCTCGGAACAAGAGAAGAAGGAGATGGATGTGGTTAGTGCAAATATTCAAATTGATGATCTTATTGTTATTCCTGACGTGGCTTTGAAGGCATCAATAAAGGTTGATGAGAAGACAAATGTGTTTGAAGTGGAGGCTATACGCGGACTTGAGGTTTTTGTGTACCGATTTGAGGGAGCGGGTGATGAAGACCCCATCTTGGCTTCGTACCGATTGATTACAACCAAGAAAATTTACAAGCTAAAGTGGACCCTGACATATTGCAATCCTATCCCTGTATCGGTTGCAATTGAAGTGACAAAGCTCATGGATGGGTGCGCAATCTACAAGGCTTTGGATTGGACATAGCGATTTCAAGAAGCAAAGTCTGGCTGAAGACTTTAAACTTAGCGCTTCTCGGGAGGCAACCCGAGCTTTATTGTTTTTCGTAGTTTTCGTTAATTTTTTTGTTTCGTTTTTTTTTATTTTCATAAGCATGCATTCTAATTCACTATTTGAATTTTACTTTTCAGGGTCGAAAACGTGATCGAGGGTCGAGTCGGCCGTCCGAAAAAAAAAAAAAAAAAAAAAAAAATTTTTTTTGCACCACTGCCTGTGGGACGGCCGTCCCAAAATATGCCTAAAATGTGGGACGGCCGTCCCAAAACCAGCAAGAAAAAAAAAATTTCGGACGGCCGTCCGAAAATCAGCACAAAAACCGGGACGGCCGTCCGACTATTTTTAGGGCGTTTTAACTTTAAAAAATTAGATTTTTTTCCCCATTATTTCCTAAACCCTCCTTTTTCCTTCTCTCAAAGTCTCACACACAAAAGGAAGCTAGAGAATCAAACCAAATTCTCCAAAATCTACTCTTTCAAGGCACGCCCACAAGGTGTTCGATAATTTGCTCCAACCAAATTTTGAGTTCGATTGTCAACCAATTCTTGCCGAATCTATTCCAACCTCTCTCCCAACTTTCTTGCCCAACAAAAGAAGCCGCACGAGTGAAGTTTCATCTTCTAAAGGCAAAGGAAAAGGCAAGAAAAGTGCCACCAAAACGACGATTCATCTTCCAAAGCCGCTCCTCAAGCCCGAGACGACCCCGAAGCCTCAAGCTCCCGTGCCGATCGACGATTCCGAATGAAGATGGAGCGAGAGAGCTTTCGGATGATGAGGAGCATGAGAGAGCTAGGGAGGAGCACCCCGATCACATCGACTCCGACTAAATCAGGTGTTTTCTATCCTTAAACTTTGTGCTAATTTCGTTGAGGGCAACGAAAATTTTAAGTTTGGGGGTGAAAAACATGTTATTTTTGTGCTTATTTGTTTTAGTTTGCATGCATTAGGTTTTATTTGTTTTTATTGCTTTTTTCGTTTTTTCCGGAATATAAAAAAAAAAAAAAAAAAAAAAAAAAAAAAAAAAAAATTGCTTGAGTCGAATGCATCTATGATTTATGATGATGAGAGATGATCAATGTTTGATGATGAAATTGCTTGTTTTATGCAATAAGGATTTGATGTTTGTTTAGCTTTCGATTCAACGGGACTTAGAAGCGAATTATTGCTAGGAATCACATTTTGTGCATTGCTTTTGTTGAATGTTTTGTATTTTAAATTTGGATGGTGTAAAATTAATTTAATACAAAAAATTGACTGCCCAGGACCAGTAATCCATCCAGCAAGCAACTGTTGAAAATCGTAATTCATATTTTCAATAATGAAGTTGGAACATCATTCAAAGATGAAGACTTGACTTGTAGAAGTCAAGAAGGTTTCTTGTAATTTGTTAAGTCTTTTACATTTCCTAAGAACTTGGGACTTGGAATGGAGTGTCTCTTTGTATCCATTCCTAGCCTATAAATTGTACCCAAGATGAGATTTGTAAGCAAGCAAGAAAGCAATAATAACAACTAAAAACTAAAAATTTCCAGCACTAAAAACCTCTCTTGTTCTTAAGTAATACCATTGTTCTTCACATCATAAAAATCTCTACACCAATTCTTGGTGTTCTTTCTTAACACCACACTTCCGCATATTAAAAACCCCAACAAATTTGGTATCAGAGCCAGCATTCTTGGCTGGTCTCTCCACTCTTATTCGAAGATCCAAACCTCTTTCAATTACCGAAATATATTTTCACCATGTTTGCACTTACCCCCAACCAAGTACCCATCTTCGACGGAGAACACTACGACTATTGGAGTAGTCAAATGCAAACTTTGTATATCTCTTTGGATCTTTGGGATATCGTGGAGAACACGTACGCCGAGCCACCAAAAGAAGCTACGAGTGAATCGTGGAGTGAAGCACAACAAAAACTTTACAAGGAGAATACTCGGAGAGACGCAAGTGCCTTGAGATATCTTCAACAAGGCGTGAGTAAAACCATTTTTCCAAGAATATTTGGAGCAAAAAAGGCAAAAGAAGCTTGGGATATTCTACAACAAAGTTTTAAAGGAGATGATAAAGTCACTTCTTTAAAACTCCAATCTCTTTGGAGAGATTTCGATAACATGGCAATGAAAGAAGGCGATGGAATGCAATCCTTTCTTTCCAAAGTTGCTGAAATCGTCAACCAAATTCGAAGCCTTGGTGACGTTATTGAAGAACGTAAAATTGTTCAAAAAATTCTAAGAAGTCTTCCGACGAAGTTCGATCATGTTGTTGCGGCCATAGAAGAATCTAAAAATCTTTCCACCTATACCTTTAATGAATTGATGAGTTCTCTTCAAGTTCATGAGGAAAGGCTGAATAGGTCATCAAATCAGCCCGTGGATCAAGCTTTTCAGTCGAAACTTCATATTTCGGACAAGAAAAGTTCAAGATGGCAAGGTGGAATAGGCGGCTTCAACAACAAAGGAAAACGACAAGGAAAATTCTTTAAAGGAGGAAAAGAACAACAATCTGAAAATTATTTTTCGGGTTGTCGTATCTGTAAAAAATCGAACCATGAAACTAAAAATTGTTTCTTCAGATGCAAGAGCTGCAAGGATACGGACCACTCGTATTCTAAATGTCCAAGAAAAAATAAAGACGACAAAGACGAAGCGAACTTCTCCAAGCATGAAGAAGACCAACTCTTTTCTTGCATGAATGGGCAAAAAGAGTTCGAGAACGTGTGGTATGTCGATAGCGCATGTAGCAACCACATGTGTGGTGATCGTAGTATCTTTGTGGAGATAGATACTAATCACTATTCAAAAATAAAACTTGGAGACGGAAGCATTCTTGAAGCAAGAGGAAAAGGCGCAATTGATGTTAACAAAAATGGAGGCAACCAAAAGCTCATTAAAGATGTTTTTTTCGTTCCGAACGTCACTCAAAATTTATTGAGCGTCGGCCAACTCATGCAAAAAGGTTATCGGTTACTTTTTGACGATAACGAGTGCAACATATTTGATAAGAAAACCAAAACTCATGTGATGACAATCCAAATGACATCAAACAAGGTATTTCCCTTAGTTATGTCGTTGGAAAGGGAAATGGCCTTCAAAGCTGAAAGTGTTGATAAATCTCATTTGTGGCATTTGAGATATGGTCATTTGCACAACAAGGGGCTGCAACTATTGAAGCAAAAGATTATGGTTGTTGGCCTTCCATCAATTGAAAGAAATGCTCTGTGAAGGGTGCATTTTTGGCAAAATGCATAGGCTACCTTTTCCTAAAACTTCTTGGAGAGCCAAATGTCCACTCGAGCTGGTGCATTCGGACATTTGTGGTCCTACAAGGACTCCATCTCTCGGTAACAAAAGGTACTTCATTCTTTTTGTCGATGATTTTTCAAGAATGATGTGGATATATTTTTTGAGTGAAAAATCGGAAGCTTTTTCCATTTTTCTACAATTCAAAGCTCTTGTTGAAAATCAAAGTGGATTAAAAATCAAGTCTTTACGGACGGATCGTGGTGGTGAGTTTCTCTACACACCATTCATGGAGTATTGCAAGAAAAACAGAATTCAAAGACAACTCACCGTTCGTAGAAGTCCACAACAAAACGGTGTAGCCGAAAGGAAGAATAGAACCATTGTCGAGATGGCGAGGAGTATGCTTCAAGAAAAAAACTTGCAAAAACAATTTTGGGCTGAAGCTGTTCACACGGCTATCTACATACTCAACCGGTCCCCGACAAAGGCGGTTCTAGATAAAACACCGTACGAAGCTTGGCATGAAAAGAAGCCAACGGTGGATCACTTGAGAGTTTTTGGCTGCATTGCCTACTCTCATATCTCAACTCCAAATAGAGACAAATACGATGAAAAAGGTGAAAAATTAATTCTTGTTGGCTACAGCGATGAGTCAAAGGGTTATCGTCTTTACAACCCCGAAACTAAAAAACTCATCGTGTCAAGAGATGTGATTTTTGACGAAATGACCAAATGGAATAAAGAGGACAATTCTTCACCAAACTTGGTGTCAAATGATTCCTTGGAGTCATCTTTTGTACCGGAAGGGCAGCAGCAAAATGGAAATGAAACTCCATTAACAAGTCCTCAAGGAACACCTCAAAGAACACCTGAAAGAAGTTCCTCAAGTTCTTCGAGTTCGGATTCCGAATCTCCTCCAAGAAAGGTACGATCTTTAAAAGATATTTATGAGCAATGTGATATTGCTTTCTTTGGTTGTGAACCTCAGAATTTTGAAGAGGCATCAAAAGAAGAAGTTTGGAGAAAAGCCATGGAAGCCGAAATTGAAACAATTAAAAAAAATAAAACTTGGGAGCTTGTGGATTTGCCACAAGGCAAAGATGTAATCGGCTTAAAGTGGGTGTTCAAAACCAAACTCAATGAAGACGGTTCTATCCAAAAACACAAGGCGAGATTAGTTGCAAAAGGCTATTCGCAGCAGCCCGGGATAGACTTCAATGAGACTTTTGCACCGGTAGCACGAATGGAGACAATCCGGTGTGTTCTTGCAATCGGAGCTCAATTGGTGCTGAATGTCTATCAATTGGATGTCAAATCCGCATTCCTTAATGGAGAGCTTAAAGAAGAAGTCTATGTTCATCAACTTCAAGGCTTTGAAGTTGCCGAAAAGGAGGAAAAAGTCTATCGTTTGAAGAAAGCTCTCTACGGATTAAAACAAGCACCACGAGCTTGGAATAGCAAAATCGATGGCTTTTTTTGCAAGAATGGATTTCAAAAAAGTCCAAATGAGCCCTCTCTCTATGTAAAAAAAGAAGGTACTCAAGATTTTTTGATCATTTGTCTTTACGTTGATGATCTTATTTATCTTGGTACTAACGTGAAAATGGTGAAGGAATTCAAGAAAAATATGATGCAAGAATTTGAGATGTCCGATTTGGGACTCATGAAATATTTTCTTGGAATTCAAGTAAAACAATCCGAGGGAGAGATTTTTATCTCTCAAGAAAAATACGTTGATGATTTGTTAAAAAAGTTCAAGATGGAAAATTGCAAACCCGTGGCAACACCTTTGGCGGTGAATGAGAAGTTGCGACAAGACGATGGCGCTGAAAAAATTGATTCAAAAATATATCGAAGTCTTGTTGGTTCGCTTATCTATCTCACAAACACAAGACCCGACATAGTGCACTCCGTTAGCTATGTTTCGCGGTACATGAGTGAGCCAAGCAAGCTTCATTTTGCAGCGGCAAAGAGGATCCTTCGATACCTTCAAGGAACAAAGAAGCAAGGGTTGAAGTACGAAAAGGAAGAAAATAATGCCTTGATCGGTTTCACGGATAGTGATTGGGCAGGTTGTTTGGATGATCGAAAAAGCACTTCGGGCTATGTTTTCTCTCTTGGTTCGAAGGTGATTGCATGGAGTTCAAAGAAGCAAAAGACGGTTGCTTTATCTTCAAGCGAAGCTGAGTATATTGCCGCGGCGGATGCCGCTTGTGAAGCCGTGTGGCTTAGGAGAATTCTTTCGGATTTGCAAGAAAAACAAGTGCATGCTACGACTATCTTTTGTGATAACATGTCTACAATTGCAATGACTAAAAATCCAGTCTTTCATGCAAGGTCCAAGCATATCGAGCTTCGACATCACTTCATACGTGATCTTGTTGAAGAAGAAGAAATCTCAATGAGATTCATTAACACCAATGATCAAGCTGCTGATTTTCTTACCAAAGCTGTGACAATCGAGAAGTTTGAAAAGTTCAAGAAGAAGCTGAAAATTATGAATTAAGAGGGGGTGTTGAAAATCGTAATTCATATTTTCAATAATGAAGTTGGAACATCATTCAAAGATGAAGACTTGACTTGTAGAAGTCAAGAAGGTTTCTTGTAATTTGTTAAGTCTTTTACATTTCCTAAGAACTTGGGACTTGGAATGGAGTGTCTCTTTGTATCCATTCCTAGCCTATAAATTGTACCCAAGATGAGATTTGTAAGCAAGCAAGAAAGCAATAACAACAACTAAAAACTAAAAATTTCCAGCACTAAAAACCTCTCTTGTTCTTAAGTAATACCATTGTTCTTCACATCATAAAAATCTCTACACCAATTCTTGGTGTTCTTTCTTAACACCACACTTCTGCATATTAAAAACCCCAACAGCAACTACTCATACAGAGACACAAAGTATATTAACAGCTTAAAAATACCTTTGATATCCCATTCCGCAAGCATGGAAAGTATATATGCCGGACCATCCATTTATGAACGGGCTGCAATTAACGAGGTTTTCTATCAATGCATAGTGAAACAAAGCAACCGCAGAAAAAACAGAAAACTTATAAACGGTAACAAAACCCAAGTTTGATCTATTTTCTACATGGAACCTTGAACAGCTTGACCGTCACATAACCTGTACATATGAACTATAAGCAATTTTATCAACTCCTTTTCTCCTCGGCAAACACGTACACGGCCATTCTAAGAACTAGTTGCAGCAATTGGCACATAAATTACAACTTCTACTATCTCCTACTGCTTAATTTTTCCTCATCATTGAATTCTTTTCTCCATTCTAAAGTACCTTATACTCTAACCAATTTACATACAAACATTTATATCGTGGCTTGTTTTATCGTCACAACTCTCAAGGTAGTCATTGAGGTCCATGTAGGGATCTAAATTAAAATAATCAATAGTATCAAATTTCAACAGTGAATCTGTTTTAACACATCAAGTGTAAAGCTTCTAGAGATGAATTTAGTTCCTTGACAAATTCTTTAGAACAAATTCAAATGAATAAATCTCCGAATAGCTTAACTTACCATATTCCACATTCTCCAATACTGATGACAGCAACAACAGTTATCCCATCAAAATACAATACGAAGGAGACAAAAAGTTTGTCAGCCACAAACCGCATTCTAATAACAAAAAATAGCGCAGTCACAATCTCAGTTGATAATACTCTACCTCCTCAACTGTTCTTGCATTCCACCAGTCCTTATAGAACTCACGATCGCCAAAGCATAGAAGTTCAGCAAGTATATTTAGCCTATATCACAGAACTGCATGTAAGTATAATCAGCGAGACAATCAAAAGGACGAAAAAATTAAGTTGAAAACCTAGTTGCCTTTTCATAGAGATGCTCCAAAATTGAAGTTTTTTTTTGGTCAATTATACTGGCATCATGCAAGAAAAACCTATATTAAGAAGGCAAGAATAAGCTCTGCCCTAAGGCAATCAGGATTGTTTCTTTAATCCATAGGCAATCAGGAATGTGAGTTTCAGGCTTCTGCATTAGTTCTTTTGATATTGTTGGACATAACCAAAAAAATGTGTGCATGAAACTCAATCTGAGATGAAAATCAATTTATTCACCCAGTTATCCTTGGAAAACTTCTATAATTCATATAAATTACCTGGTGGTGCAGATTCAGCTAAATGTGCAGATAAATTGAATTTTAAATATCATTTGTAATTGTATTTTCCATATTTACAATCGAATGTATTTGGCATTTCGCGTGCTGCAGTAAAAATATAAATCCAATATATGTCAGAACTCTTTCCTAGATCACCAAACTACCTAGCAACTCTTCAGATATGCATTTATTGCATACCAACAAGCGACGGATGCCTAAATGAACAAATTTCAGAGGAGAGGACATACAGAGCTATATACATGCCATAATGCTTCTGGACGTGAACACAAAGCAAAAATAACGAGAGACATGCCAATAATATTCCATAAACTTGAGAAATAGA
The DNA here is from genome assembly GCF_000504015.1 of Erythranthe guttata. Next base: position 3,302,820 of record NW_012194819.1, read on the forward strand.
GAAAATACCAGAGGTGGAAAAAACAGTAAAACATGCAGAGCCACACATATAGATTTGGAACTGAAAGCTTCAAGACCCTCTCAATTGCATATAGAAAGTCTCCTTTCAATGGATGTTGCGAATTTTGCACGATTGGGTTAATATACTGCATAATAGAGCAAACTATAAAAGCCTAGTTCACATTAGAGCAAGGAAAACCATGACAATGAGGAAGATGAAGAAATTTAAGACAGCTTCATATGAAGAATATTTAACTGTTTTATTATATCGATGTATTACATAATACAAGGTTTATATAGATGAGAAGAAACTAATCAAGGAGAGATCAAGGAGAGAATCAAGCATGATCGTATAAACAACCTAATCTATCATAACTAAACAAGGAAAGATATACAAGTCTATTTATGGTGTATATATACAGAATATTCTTCAATACTCCCCCTCAAGCGGGATCTAAAAGATTGATGGATCCAGGCTTGGCCAAGAGTCGATGAAATTGAGAAGATGGCATAACTTTGGTGAACATATATGCAAGTTGGTCACCCGTTCGTACATAATGTGTCTGTATAACCTTAGACTGAACTTGCTTACGAATGTAGTGGCAATCCACTTCAATATGCTTCGTTCTTTCATGGAAGACCGGGTTAGCCGCTATATGCATAGCAGCCTGGTTGTCACAAAAAAGCGTCATAGGAATGGGTAACGAGTAACCAAGATCAGTAAGAAGGCTTTTAAGCCACACAAGCTCACAAGCTGCTGTTGCCATTGCACGATATTCAGCTTCCGCACTCGAACGAGCTACTACATGTTGTTTTTTGCTTTTCCAAGAGACTAAATTACCACCAACAAACATATAATACCCAGTAGTGGATCGACGATCAAGTGTGTTTCCAGCCCAATCTGAGTCTGTATAACCCATAATGCGAGTATGATCGTTCTTAGTCATTATTATTCCACGGCCAATCGTTCCCTTCAAATATCGCAAAATCCGTTTCACCATACTTAAGTGATAAACGGTCGGGGCATGCATATGTTGACTAACCAGGCTTACGGCGAAAGAAATATCGGGCCGAGTGATAGTTAAATAGATAAGCTTGCCTACGAGCTGTTGATAATATCTAGGAGAATCAAAAGTTTTTTCCATAGAACCAAGTTTCAATTTACTATCTAAAGGAGTTGATGCAGGTTTTGTAGATAACATACCCGCATCTTGAAGCAAGTCCATAGTGTACTTACGTTGATTAAGGAAGAGACCTTTGCTAGAAGTCGCCATTTCAATACCAAGAAAATATTTCAAGGGACCAAGATCTTTAATAGGAAATTTATGCTGAAGGTTCTTCTTTAATCGCGAAATTGAATCGGCACTAGTTCCGGTGATAATGAGATCATCCACATAAATCAGCACCATGAGTTTTTCACCGTTCCCAATACGAACATAGAGAGATGAGTCGGCTGAACTACATGAAAAACCGAATTCTTCAAGGGCAGAGCTTAATTTCGCGTGCCACGCACGAGGACTTTGTTTCAAGCCGTAGATGGATTTGTGAAGTTTGCACACTAACCCCGGATTACAACTCTGAGGATGGCCTGGGGGTAACTTCATAAATACTTCTTCTTCAAGATCACCATGTAAGAAGGCATTTTTTACGTCCATTTGAGATAAAAGCCACCCATTGTTAACAGCAACCGATAAGAGAACTCTAACTGATGTCATCTTGGCAACCGGTGCAAAAGTCTCTTTATAGTCGACGCCAAATTTTTGAGTATAGCCTTGAGCCACTAACCGTGCCTTGTGTCGATCAATAGTACCATCAGAGTTGAACTTTGTTTTGAAAACCCATCGACTACCAACTGCATGCTTGCCTTTAGGAAGAGGTACTATACTCCATGTATTGTTTTCAGCAAGAGATGTTAATTCCTCTTCCATAGCCCGATTCCACACATCTTGAGAATGTGCTTCTTGAAAGTTGCTTGGTTCTCGAACATTCGAGATTGCTGTAAGAAACGCTCTGTGCGAAGACGATATTCTGTGATAAGTTAGAAAATCAGTAACGGGATACCTGACCGAGTGTACCACATAATCTTGCAACTTTCTTGGAGGTTGACGTTCTCGAGGTGGATTACGTCGATGAGCTGGAGCCTGGTCAGAAGTATCTTGCAATTCTTGTTCGTTTGAATTATCCGGAGCTGCTTGAGAAATACCAGATGAAGGCTGCTCAACAGAGACTTGGCAAGGAGCATCTTGTTCGATATGTATACTGGTAGGCTGCTCAAAACGTGGCTCAATACTTGGTAACGGAAATAATTCTGTTAATCGTTCTCCCTCATTAGAAGTTGTAAAGAATGGTTTGGTTTCGATAAATCGAACATCTCTATTTATATACAGCCTTTTTGTGATTGTATCGTAACATTTGTATCCCTTCTTTGTTTGTGAATAGCCCAAGAATAAGCATTTAACTGCCCGAGGATCAAGCTTGTCACGATGAGTTGCTGGTAGATGCACAAAACAGGTGCACCCAAAAATTCTTAAATGAGACAAATCCGGCTTTTTTCCCTGCAATACTTCATGAGGAGATTGAAAATCCAACACTCGACTCGGAAGTCGATTGATAAGATAAGTGGCAGTAAGAATTGCATAAGACCAAAAATACTTTGGAACATTCATTTGAAACATTATAGCCCGAGTCTTTTCTAGCAAATCTCGATTTTTACGCTCGGCAACCCCGTTTTGTTGAGGTGTGTTAACACAACTCGTCTGGTGAATAATTCCATTTGAAATTAGATAATTTTTCATGTTATGAGATATATATTCTGCGCCATTGTCAGATCGAAGAATTTTTAAATGAGCTGAAAATTGAGAAATAACCAACATGTGAAAATCTTTGAAACAGCCAAAAACTTCACCCTTTGATTTCAATAAATATATCCATGTAACCCTAGAAAAATCATCAATAAAGGTTACAAAATATTTGAAACCATCTATCGAAAAAGAAGAAGGCCCCCATACATCTGAGTGAACAAGTTCAAAAGCTTTACTCGTCTTTGAAAAAGATAAATTGAAAGGAAGCCTAGCAGACTTGGAGTAAAAACAAGTTTCACATTCTGTAGTATCTTTAGGCAGATTTGGATTTATTTTGGAAAAAGTTGACTCTGACGGATGACCTAGACGACGATGCCAAAGCATGTATTTATTGATTGGAGATACAATAGCTTGACAACTCTTTGGAGATGGAGGACCAGGAAAATAATAAAGTCCTTGCAGTTGGAACCCTTCACCAATCGTCTTCTTGGTGGTAAGGTCCTGAAATATTACCTTGTAAGGAGTAAATAAGACCGAACAATTAAGAGACGATGTCAATTGCTTAACAGATAGCAGTTGAAATGGAAACGAAGGGACATATAGAACATCAGAGTCTATTGCATCTGATACAAGATTGATTTTGCCCTTACCCTTAACAGGTGCACCTTTACCATTTGCTACAGAAACAAAAGATGGCGTAGATAAAGGAATAAAATTACGAATATTGGTTAATTTGTTTGACATGTGATCTGTGGCACCAGAATCGATAACCCATAAATCATGTGAATTACTAATTTCTAATGCAGTTATAAGGGCAATCGGAATACCTTGACTGTTTTCTGCAAATTTACTAAGAAGTGCACTCGGATCATTGTGAGTTTGTATGTCTGCCCCGTTTTGGTTGCCTCCCTGACCATGCATTTCTTGCAAAAAACTAGCAAAATTATTTAACAAGGAAAGATGAGAAGAAACTGATTCACCAGTATGTGCAGTTACGTGTGCCTTATGATGGTTGACCCTCTTCTTTTCTCCTCCCATTTTATCTTTTGGAAATTTTGGCTTCATGTCTGGATGAAGACTCCAACAACGATCCATAGAATGTCCAATAGCATTGCAATATTCACATTTCAAATCTGGACGTTTGCCTTTGTACGGCCTCTTTTCAGATGATGGATGAGCAACATATGCACGAACATTGGGCGTATTGCGAGTAGTATCGCGGGTCATAACTTTTCGACGAATTTCTTCACGTTGAATTGTTGCACAAACACCTTTTAGGGATGGAAGTTCTGCATTCATTAAAACATGGCACCTTAGATCCTCATATTCCGGGCCAAGGCTGGCTAATAGTTGGAAAACCTGATCTTCTTCTATCCATTTCCTCAAGACGACCGGATCAGTTGTTAAGGGTCGGTAAAGATCTAACTCGTTCCACAAGCCTTTTACGGTGCCGTATAAACTGATGAACGGCTTTCCATCTTGATGAGTATTAGCAATATCTTGTTGAATCTGAAAAATCCGGGCAGAGTTGTTTTGATTTCCATACATCTCACGAACAGCTTCCCATAGGTCGAAGGAGGACTCCGAATAACTAAAAATTTCAGCAAGATGACGCTCCATTGAGTTAAGAATTAAGGACATAACCATTTGATCCTTTTGCAGCCAAATGTCATATTCTGGTGACTTTGGATCTGGTGCTTTTTCTTTGCCATTGATAAATCCCAATCGTGATCTACCACCAAGAGCAATAGTTATAGCTCTCGACCATGGTAGAAAATTGAATTCGTTTAGCAGCGTAGTGGTCAATTTTTGAGAAGTGCTGATGACATCATTATCAACACCGGGATTGAATGAGGTGGTAGCAACCACTTTTGACATTTTTTTTTGTATCAATTATTTCTTCTCCAGACATGAGAGAAAGAAACAAGAAATTAAAAAAAAAAAATCGCAGGATTTTACTGCTCTGGTACCATGAAGAAATTTAAGACAGCTTCATATGAAGAATATTTAACTGTTTTATTATATCGATGTATTACATAATACAAGGTTTATATAGATGAGAAGAAACTAATCAAGGAGAGATCAAGGAGAGAATCAAGCATGATCGTATAAACAACCTAATCTATCATAACTAAACGAGGAAAGATATACAAGTCTATTTATGGTGTATATATACAGAATATTCTTCAATAGAAGAAATGAGACATCACCTGCTCTACAATAAATCCCATGAACCCTGAAAATATTACTAGTTTAATGAGTTGTCGAAAAACCCAGCCCTTTCGAATGCACGCTGTACGCGGATAGCTTGGCTGCAAACAACCAAATTTACTTTGTCAAGATATAAAGACTTCAAATCAAATTCTTAAAGAATACAGTGCAATACTAACACCATTTTACATAATGAAGAACTTTGACAACAGGTTAATGAAGTGCAACTGCGTCAGAGTACAAGCACTTGGCAATTAAACAGTACACACTACAGTTCCAAATGGCATCTTCACCATCATGTTCATTAGTATGCAATATTATAACATACACACTAAAAAAATATGAGCATTTCCAAGGGACAAAAATCATAAACGTACTGTACTTGATCAAAGAGAATATGTTTCCCAAATAACCTCCATACATGAACTCATTTAAACAATACACACCACAAGCATATTAGATAAAGATACATGAGAAATGTTCGCAGAAATGTATGAACCTAGCAGGCCTATGATTTAATGAGATTGAAATATCCATCAGAGTATATTTTTTACTGTTAGAAATTTATCGTACATTCATACGATTCCCAAGAACCAACATGCTTGAATCAACGAGAATTAAACACAAACATAAACACGGAAGCGTACCTTACATCATGGAATTGAATCTCCGTATCTCCACTGGATTTGGGACAGGTCTTCCAAAGAATCCGCAGTTCCTTAATTATCTCTCTAACGATGGATTTTAGAAGAGACGGAATGATTGCGTTTCTTTGGGGACCACGACCCTTTATATAACTGTAGAGTCCAGTTATATTATAATTGTGATTCAGCCCCATCAATAAATCACAACTAAGCCCTAATTGTCTCTACACATTAGGCCCATAATTATAGTTTAATACCCATAAGTCCAACCCAATAACCTTTATTAGATCACAATTAATTTGGACTTTCTTTAAGATAGCCATACACATTTACGTCACATATGTGAGCCCACATAATTATTGAAATAATTCCAACAATCTCCCACTTGGGCCACATATGTTATATACCTTATAAATGTGTACACCTTATGAGCTCAAAATTGCTATCATATAAAAAGGTATTCCTTACAATCTCGTCCATTGACCATACAAATATAGGACTAAAGAGGCTTTCGTCACATTGAGCGTGTCTAAACCCAACAGTAATCACGTATACCAATATAGCCAAACGACATAGATCAAATCATGGTGTGTAGCATGGAAATTACATATAATGTGATCTTAACATGCCTATTTCCAACTGGTCCTACTTTAAACTTTATTGAGACCAAACCTTAACATAATTGTACAAAGCGTAACCAAATACTTTATTTCTGCAGAAAACTAAATTCACAAATTTGTGTCCAAACATATCATAGAGCTACCAAAAAAATGTGTTTTATATGTACACATACATACAAACTCCCACTGAACCATAATATCCTTAAATGATATAACACCTACATGAGCAATGCTCATGAATACCTTATGTGTTAATCCTTTAGTAAGCGGATCCGCAATCGTGGAGTTTATCGTAATATGCTCTATGTAACGTTCACTTTGTACCTTTAACAACAAAGAACTTTCACAAGCTTTTGTTGTCGTTCAAAATTATAGCTGTTAAAAATTGTCATCGTATAACTTTAATATAAATCATAATGTGCAGCCTAATGACAAAAGTTTAAAGCTATACTCCAAAATAAGATGTCAAAAAAAATTACCATAAATTCTTAACCATTGTGAAAAGAGCTTAAAGTGTTTGCTTGACACCCATGTCGAAATAGCTCAATCACTTAGGTCTACATTAACCAAAATGGATCTATACTTTATACACATCATAAAAATCAAAAATCAGGAATAAACCACACGATCTCCCTAAATATCTGATTTTGATAAATGAGCATATGTATATAACTTACATTCCCTATATTTACTGTATAACCCATTTGGCTGCTTTGATAAATGATCCACTTTATAGGGTTATTCAAATGTCTGCCTAACTTTATGCACGTCTTAACCGAATGCGCACATTCTTTTACTTTAAAATATTTATTGGGCATTGAAATGAGACTAAACAAGCCTCATTTATTGTGAGATTATCTCCCACTGATCCTTGGGTATGTACAATCATTAACTTTATTTATCTCAAAGTGCATATGAGATAATTAGCTCAGGATTGTAATATCATTAATGGGAATTTTAATTTCATTAATGGACTACTTTAGTTTGCAATCAATATCCTTCAAATCTTTAAATATTAAGATTTTATGATTGCACTTTATTGTTCCATAAATGTTACCATTTGAGAAACATATTCCCGGTGTCCATATATTTCTTAATAGAGTCGATATGAGTGAAATCTTTAATGACTAAACGTACCATATATCTTTCAATATTGCCCATTTGAGTTACATTTGGTCTTAATTATTTGTAACCAAAGAACTTCACACCTTATTGCAATAAGATAAGATCCTAATTTCTTGTCATTCTAAATTTCAACTCATCTTTAATGCTTTATTATTTTAAGGTTGTTGAGTTTGCTCTTTAAGTAACAATTATCAAGACTTGATTGGGGAATTGTTCAACATTGTCTTATTAAATCTCCAAATCTACTTTTCAAACAATGACAAGTATAAAGACATGTACATTGTCAAAAGCAGTATTAGGAATCAAATTGATTCCTCTTTAAAGACAATGTCTATAATCTAAATTTCTCCCCTCAAACTCAACATCCTTAAAAGATTTTAAATTTCCCCTTTTAAAACATAATATATTGCAGCACTTAATGTTTCTCCTAAATATACCTTAGCAAAGAAGAATGACTTATCATACTTCTTTGAATGTCCTTGAATGTTCTCTTCTTAAATTTTGTACCATTTAAATTGCTTATGCAAGATCATACTGGAAGAGGCTTTTACTTAAGTTATAGGTTAAATTTTGAATTATGAAATAGACCAAGCTTAATATTTCCAAATGAACAAGCTAACCGAATTTGTTCAAGAGAAAATTTAAATCCATCTAATGACGGTACCAAAAGTCTATTTGATAATTCAAAATAAAACCTAAGAGTCCTCCTAGCCTCAATTCTAAATGTCTTACATAACCTTTATAGATGTATATATTTCGCAGTGTTCTAAAAATCGGCCGAGGCGGCCGATTAATCGGTAGCCGAGGCGGAGGCGGTCCAAAACCTTTACGATTTTAGTGTAAAGGTTTGAAAAATCGGTTTTTTGCCTGTGAGGCGGTTCGAGGCGGTCTGAGGTGGTCCGAGGCAGTCAAACCTTTAAGGCGGGTCAAACTTCGGTGGCAAAAATCAGCAAAAAATCGGTCAAAAATCGGTTTTTTTTTTTTTTTTTTTTTTTAATAAATCAAAATAAAAGTTGGGATTTTAATAAGAAAATATGAATTTATGCTTTATTTTGTTTATGTTAATTATTATTGTTAAAGAACTAATGATGTATGCCAAGAATGTATGTAAATTCAAAAAAAAATGCCTTTTTATTTATATTTTATAAGGATATTTATGTATTATGATCTTATTATTATTAAATTTTTATTATGTTATTAGAATATATACATGATGGAGATATAACTATGTTTAAATATTTGTTATCTATGTTTTGAGTATTTATAAATAATATCTATAAATATATTATATTAAATTTTAAAAACCGATTTATTTCCGATTTATCACCGATTAATCACCGCCGCACCGATTAATCGTGAGTCGGTCCCTGACCGCCTCCGACCCGATTACCGATTTTTACAACCTTGATATTTCGACATCAATTAAATGTTGGTTATGTGAATAACCCTTTATATACACACTTACGTGAATAGTGTAACCCAGGATCTATTCACTAAATTTGTCTAGGTACAAAGTCAAAATATATTTTAGAACAAATCAAAGTGAGAAAAAAAACATAATTACGTTATTCAACGTACCTGAGATGTAAACTGCAATTATATATATTTATCTTAAGTCGTACTAGTCAAATTAGCACTTAGTCTTTTCTCTCTTAATTATTTATTTTTCGTGTGTACGGTCACAATTTTATTCTTTATGTTTTACAACAAACCTTATATTGACCGTTCACGGAGAAAAATAAATTAAACCATATCCACTTTTAAGTCAGCGAAACCACACTAACTGAAGTGCTATAACTGAAAATGAGATTAGACTATTACTTAATGTGCTCATTTATGTTCCTTTTCTTTATACCTTATTAAATCTATAGATGGAAAAATCTAATTTGTTGCAACTTTATCGTTTTAAACTAAAACGTATTCTCACTATCTTTAAGGAACCTTCTAGTACGTAGCCCCTAATTAAACCTTATGCCCCCAAACATTATTTAAAATAGATGCACCTAATGATCTTAAATTTTATAATTAGAACGGTGATATAGTCTAGGTTCTTCTATTGTTCTATCCAAAATAAAAAAATAATTAAGATCTATGCACCATAATAAATAATAATAATAATAATATTTGTGCAACTAAGCACAAAAGTGTTATAGACAGATAATGTGTAAGCAGATAAATACAATTAAATGGAGAACGTAAATAAAATCAATATGCTCACATTATGATCCAAAGTTTGACTTTGAAAATATTAAATAATTATGGAATACATCTCAAGATGCCTAGCACAACATTAATATCAAGCCGAGGGGACAATAATATTAACTGTAAGTGGCACTCTTGTTGTAGTAATCAAACATTGATAGTAAATCCTGTCAAATAATAAGTCCATCGAGGGATGCAACTATCATTCACATGGAGCCCAACAACCATCACATATTTATTACCACATATGCATATGTGGTTCGGCCAAATATCAACACACCGAGGGGTATAGTTAAATATTCGCATGAATTCACATACACACAATCATCTTGACATTCTCAATAAACTAACCTACGCAGAGAGGTCACGAGGGTGGCTTCATGCTTCAATTAGTTCTTTTAAATGTCAGACAAACTTAATAACAAGTCATTAGATGTACCCAAAAAATTATTCAAAAAATTAAAGTCATTCTTAAACGCTAAGGCTCTAATGACATCACCTAAGTGCTAACAGGCTGTATCCAACACTAAGGTTGTCTCACTGTATTGTTTTCGAATCAAACTCAGTAATATGGTTATTCATAAAAATGAGTATGAATTGACAACATCGAATCCATCTTTATTTTGAATTTGAGCCAAAAAATGATGTGGGGCTCACAATTCAATCTTGTTTAGATTTAGTGGCCGAAATAAACGTTTAACCAATAAATCTAACCTTATATGGATTGGAACTAAATTAATAAACTTATAATTAGACTTAAATAAAAGCCTTGAGTCAAATATCGAAAAAATCAATCCTTATTTGGTTAATAATAACCAATATCCATATTTTGACTCAATAACGATGAAATGACAATGGATCAGAAGCTTATTAAAAATTAATTTGTATCCTTAATTTTCAATTAATCATACCGAAGAGAATTAAATAAAATATAAATTCCCGATGATCCAAAACATGGTGGCTCTGATACCACTTGTTAGAAATTTATCGTACATTCATACGATTCCCAAGAACCAACATGCTTGAATCAACGAGAATTAAACACAAACATAAACACGGAAGCGTACCTTACATCATGTAATCGAATCTTCGAATCTCCACCGGATTTGGGACAGGTCTTCCAAAGAATCCGCAGTTCCTTAATTGTCTCTCTAACAATGGATTTTAGAAGAGATGGAATCGTTGCGTTTCTTTGGGGACCACGACCCTTTATATAACTGTAGAGTCCAGTTATATTATAATTGTGATTCAGCCCCATCAATAAATCACAACTAAGCCCTAATTGTCTCTACACATTAGGCCCATAATTATAGTTTAATACCCATAAGTCCAACCCAATAACCTTTATTAGATCACAATTAATTTGGACTTTCTTAAAGATAGCCATACACATTTACGTCATATATGTGAGCCCACATAATTATTGAAATAATTCCAACATAACGAGCTCAATTTACATATTTTTTTTCAAACACGCCCATCTCGAATACATAGAAAAAGGCGAAAAAAGAAAAGAAAATATATTTTTAAATAAAGAAACATGTTTATTACTAAATGGCTATTAAAATATTATTTTAGGAAAATAATTAATGCAAAATGGCCAATATTTTTTAATGATAAATATACAAGTGGTCGGCTATCTTTATATATAAAAGAAAGGTTTTGCGCCGAAACCCTAGACCTAAACCTAGGGGTATTTTTGAAATTTCAATTCTTTAGCTGTTTTTCTATTTCTTTTTTTCCGTCCCACTTTGTACAAAACTACCCACGTTTTTCTAACTGCAAAACTTCTTTCTCACGTGTAGAAACTTCTCCCTCCACTTCTCCACTTCTCATTAGTTGCATATTTATCGTATAAACACGTCTCTTTTCAGCACTCCCATGACTGTTCTGCAACAATGGAGAAAATTGAAACCACCGAAGCAATCTCACCTTAAGTATTTCTCCTAATATATATGTATACCGATTAAATTCAATAACTTAGAATTATAATTTAAGTCTTTCTTTAAATTGATTGTGAATGTATGTGTATGCCAACTAATTGCTTTTGATTTATTGGCAGATTTGGTCAGATTTACCCAAATCACGATATATATTTTCTTTAGCTTATCTTTGGTTATTTCCTTTCTTACCGCAAAGCTGTAGAACTAGGGTTTATTTCTCTCAGCCGCATATAAATACATGATGTAACGTGAAGTTAAGGACACACAGATACAGAGAAATACATAAGCTTTTCTCGAGAATTTTATCATGGCATCAGAGCCATACAATTGAGGCAATTATTTTCTCCTTTTAATTCGCTGCCATGGGCGATACAAAGAATAAAGTTGAAGGCGGAATCACACCGTACACCTTGACCTCGGCAGATCACCCTGGAAGCCTCATAACTCATGTTCAGTTGAAGGGTTCGAATTATGAGGAGTGGGCGAAAGCCATGAGAGTTGCGTTGTGGGGAAAGAAGAAATTAGGTTTTGTCGATGGGACCGTTACTCAACCTACCGAGAAAGACCCTAAACTTGACGATTGGTGGATGATTAATTCCATGCTTATTGCTTGGTTCTTTAATACCATTGAACCAACGCTTCGATCAACAATTACTTATCGGGAAACCGCTCAAGAACTTTGGGAAGACTTGCAGTTGAGATTTGCGGTCGCGAATGGTCCGAAAATCAATCACTTGAAGACTGAGTTGGGAAACTGCAAACAGAGAGGACACTCAGTTGCTGAATATTTCGGAAAAATGAAGATGTTGTGGGATGAGATCAATGACTACGAACCTATTTTGACGTGTAATTGTGGTGGCTGCAAATGTCAGATAACACAGCAATTGCGGGCACGACGAGATGACTTGAGGATTCCATGTTTGGAACAGTGCGTTCTACCATCTTGAATTTAGATCCACTGCCAAACTTGAATCGGGTTTATGCAATGATTATGACCGAAGAGCAACACCGTACAGTTGCTCGAAATAAAGATGATAGGAGTGATGTAGTCGCCTACCTCACCCAAAGCAAAGTTCGGGCTGGCCCAAATGTTACGCGAGACAAATCAGAACTGTGCAACCACTGTGGTCGAGCGGGACATGAAGAAACTCGTTGCTTCCAAGTCGTCGGGTATCCGGACTGGTGGGGAGATCGTCCGAAAGGGTTGGGGCGTGGAGGTAGTAAAGGCTCGGTCAAAGGGGGAGGTCGCGGTCGTGGGATTGCTCGTGCACATGCAGCGCAAACGACACTCGCCAAAGGTTCTACTTCTTTATTGACTGATGCAGATAAAGCCGACTTGTCTATCTTGACAAGTGAACAATGGGCCACTTTGAGGAATTTACTCAATGACCAGAAATTGACGTTCACAGACAAACAAACCGGTAAGATTTGCGATCAATGGATTATCGATTCCGGCGCATCACATCATATGACCGGCTGTGATGAACTTCTCACTAAATCACATGATGTCCATAACTGTCCTGTTGGACTTCCCAATGGCGCAGAAATAGTGGCAACAAAAGAAGGGACAGCGGTTATTGGAGAACAAATTAAATTGAATAATGTGTTATTTGTTCCTAACTTAAACTGCAACTTGCTATCTGTTGGACAGTTTCTAAATGAGACAAATTCTGTAATCACTCTTACTAAAAAATTGTGTGTAATACAGGATTGCACTATGAGGACGGTGATTGGAGTGGGTGACTATCGTTACGGGATCTACGTATTGCGTGGTGTGACAAAGGTACGGGCTCACAAGATTGGCTGCAAAGATAACGAGGAGCTTTGGCATAAACGTCTCGGGCATCCCTCATTTCGTCTAGTCGGGTCTTCTCCCAATTTTACTTTTGACACCAATAGTGGAATATTTAAGCATTGTGAAATTTGTCTTCGTGCCAAACAAACAAGAGATGTTTTTCCTTTAAGTGATAATAAAGCTACTGAGTTATTTTCATTGATTCATTGTGACTTGTGGGGGCCTTATCGTACTCCTACTTGTGGAGCACTATATTTTTTGACCATTGTTGATGATTTTTCTCGGTCTGTTTGGATTTATTTGTTAATTGAGAAACGAGAAGTCTCTGCTATTTTGCAAAATTTTTGTGCTATGGTGAATCGACAATTTGGAAAAGTCGTTAAAACAGTGAGAAGTGATAATGGAACAGAGTTTACATGTCTAAAAGAATATTTTGAAACCAATGGTATTTTACACCAAACGTCTTGTGTTGGTACTCCGCAACAGAATGGCCGTGTTGAACGAAAGCATCGGCACATACTCAATGTAGCTCGTGCCTTAAGGTTTCAAGCCAAACTTCCTATTCGATTTTGGGGGGAGTGCATCTTAACTGCCGGATTTTTGATTAATCGTGTTCCATCTTCTGCTTTGGGTGGTAAGACTTCATATGAATTAATTTTTGGGCGTCCTCCTTCTTATGATTTATTTCGGACTTTTGGTTGTTTGTGTTTCGCTAGAAAGCGAGACTCCGATAAATTTGCTTCTCGCAGTCGGAAATGCATTTTCATGGGATATCCTTATGGGAAGAAGGGTTGGCGTTTGTTCGATTTGGAGACTAAGGAGTTGTTCGTCTCTAGGGATGTTGTTTTTAGCGAAAATGAATTTCCTTTTGCAAGTAAAACGAATAATTCTGATGATAAGGAAATTGAGTTGCAAAATGAGGAATTGGGTAGTCCGGAATTTTTCGACTCTACTTTGATATCTACATCTGAGCCATCAGATGATAGTGAGAAAATTGATGACACTGTTGGCAGGGGGAGTTCAAGCGACGAGGGTAATGCAGCAACAACAACCCATGAAACACGCCCTACTTCGAATGACGAGGGTGATGCAACAGCAACAACCCAGGAAACACGTCCTACTCGTACTCGCAAAGCACCTAGTCACTTAACAGATTACATTTGTCACACCACACGTATTCTTGATCCCGTCTCGGTGCCACCGCCTATTCACAGTTCCTCAGGTACTCCGTATCCTATAGCTAATTATGCTTGTTGTGATAAGTTCACTGTGCAACACAGAAAATTTCTTGCAGCCGTGAGTGCAGGTGTCGAGCCAACACATTTTTCCGAGGCAGTGAAAGATGAAAAATGGCGTCAGGCTATGAAAGAAGAGATTCAACCTCTTGAAGACAATGGAACTTGGTCTGTTGTGACTTTGCCACAGGGTAAGAAACCCATTGGTTGCAAATGGGTGTATAAGATAAAATATAATTCCGATGGCACGGTTGAACGCTACAAAGCTCGCCTGGTGATTTTAGGGAACAGGCAGAAGGCAGGGATTGATTATCATGAAACCTTTGCACCGGTAGCCAAGATGGAACCGTTCGGGTATTATTAGCTTTGGTAGCTATACATGACTGGTAACTCCATCAAATGGACGTTCGAAATGCTTTTCTCCATGGTGACTTGGCTGAGGAAGTATACATGCGACCGCCACCTGGCTTTCTCAGTTCTTCTCCTCATAAGGTATGCCGTTTGCGCAAATCGTTATATGGTTTACGCCAGGCACCAAGAAATTGGTTCGCAAAATTATCTAGCGCAATGTTGTCTTATGGATTTTCCCAATCTTATTCGGATTATTCTTTATTCACAATGCGACGTGATGGGGTATTCTTGGTCATACTTGTATATGTGGATGATTTAATTATAGCAGGGGATAATCGGGAGTCTATAGATCGTTTCAAGAGTTATCTCAATCGGTGTTTCCATATGAAGGATCTTGGGCGACTGAAATATTTTTTAGGTCTCGAAGTGGCTCGCGGCAAAGAAGGTATTTTTTTGTCTCAACGCAAATATGCATTGGATATTATTTCCGAGGCCGGGTTGCTCGGTGCAAAGCCTGCCAATATCCTGTTAGAGCAAAACCATGGCCTTGCTCTCGATAATAGTGAATTTGTGCATGACCCCGAGGCGTATCGGCGACTGGTTGGTCGATTGATTTACTTAACTATTACTCGACCGGAGTTGTGTTATTCGGTACATATTTTGGCTCAATTCATGCAATCTCCCCGAACTCGTCACTGGGAGGCTGCGCTTCGTGTTGTTCGATATTTGAAAGGTCGGCCTGGTCTAGGCATCATGCTCCAAGCGGATAATGATCTTCAGTTGTTTGCCTATTGCGATTCCGACTGGGCGAGTTGTCCCCTTACTCGTCGTTCATTAACGGGGTATTTCGTACTCCTTGGTTCGTCTCCGGTATCTTGGAAGACCAAGAAACAACATACTGTATCGAGGTCATCTGCAGAAGCAGAGTATCGGTCCATGGCAACGACAACTTGTGAGTTGAAGTGGTTAAAGGGGTTGCTAAACTCGTTTGGTGTTTCACATACATTACCCATACAGCTTCATTGTGATAGCCAGGCGGCGATGCACATCGCATCTAATCCGGTGTTTCACGAACGAACAAAACATATAGAGATTGATTGTCATTCGGTTCGAAATGCTCTACAAGATGGCATTATCTCGACACACTACGTACGTACAAATGCACAATTGGCCGATATTTTCACCAAGGCTGTTGGAAAGCCACAGTTCGACTACTTTCTTTGCAAGTTGGGCACTCGTAATCCTCATGCACCCACTTGAGGGGAGTATTGGCAGATTTGGTCAGATTTACCCAAATCACGATATATATTTTCTTTAGCTTATCTTTGGTTATTTCCTTTCTTACGGAAAAGCTGTAGAACTAGGGTTTATTTCTCTCAGCCGCATATAAATACATGATGTAACGTGAAGTTAAGGACAGACAGATACAGAGAAATACATAAGCTTTTCTCGAGAATTTTATCATGATTCAAAGGTTATGATGATGATGATGCTTGGTTAGGCTGTGATGATAATTCTCCACGTCCCCCTCTCTCTCTCTCTCTCTCTCTCTCTCTCTCTCTCTCTCTCTCTCTCTCTCTCTCTCTCTCTCTCTCTCTCTCTCTCTCTCTCTCTCTCTCTCTCTCTCTCTCTCTCTCTCTCTCTCTCTCTCTCTCATGACAAGAGTTTACTTATGTTGTACCTATACTGATCTTTCATGGGATGTAATGCTTTTATTTTTGTTCCCCAACATTTTATTGATTAATTGCAGGTTTTATCAAATAACTGAAGAAATTCAAAACATGTTGACTTGGTTTTCTAACGCATCTTTTCTCGAGGCATTTGTTCTTGGGTTTGCATTCATCATTGTATGACCAGATTATGCAGTCGACGGATTTGAATGATTGGTTGGAGAACTTAAGGGATGAATTACCAGAAGGCAGTGGCAAGTGGAATTTTCATATTCGTCAATATTTTGTATGAACAAACATAATGGATTAAGGCCGGCTCGGGAAACAATTCTATATAAAGATTATCAAAGAGGTTAATGATGAAATTAGTGAAAAACGCAGGTCTTTAGCATGTAACTAGAATTGTTTTTAACATATTCTGAATATTGAAAATTTTTGCAGCCAAGATTTCGTCTGAGCAAACATCAGCGGTTACAGAGAACTCCTGAAGGCTGAAGCAATACACTACACAGTATGACTCTATATGAATGTTCACTTTTACATGTTTATATTTGTCTACTTCTGTACCATAGAGTTTATGCAATTGTTTTTTTTTTTTTTTGTAAATATCGACAGTCAAGAAACTTTTTGTTCCTTTTTTCGTTTTTCTTTATCATCATCATCATCATTTTTATACATGTTTTATACATATTTAACAAATGTCAAGGCTGATCGTATATGCATTTTCACTTCTTCTTTAATTTGAACAAACATTGTGCAAATAAAGTATTTTTGAACTTTAACTTCAACACCATTTGTCAACCCACAATGTTTTTTTTACAAAATAACCATGTAATCCATTTTAGAAGATAACATGTAACTGCTACAATAATTTCACCTTTGTATGTTATCTTCTCCGCTTGAATTCTTTTACTGTGTTTTTGCTCTATTTATTCCTGCATATATCTGAATCTTGAAAATAACCTCCTTTTTCTTCTGCCTACAAAGTGACAAGATTAAGTTTTTCTCACGTTTTATGTTGAAAGAGCCAGTTTAGTGTTCAAGTTCTGATTCTCTTACTTTTTAATGGTTCTTAAGCTTGATTAGTTGATATGTTGTTTAAGGTTTTAGTGATATTGTATTAGTAGCTAAAATCCAAATTACAAGGTTGGAATGAACTGCACGTACATATGCTATTACATATGGAGAAAACAACAAAATGGATGGATATTTTGTCAAAGATAACCTAACAACTTATAAGATATTTTAAATAAGTTTGGCCAAACGGCCGATGAGTCTCATCAACATTTATTATTAGTGAAAAATTTCAATTTATTTATTGAATATTATTTAGCAGAAAAAAGAAAGTATCTCTACTCCTTCATAATGATAAAAAATTGTATTCTTTAGAAAATAAATGCATACACAAATGATTGTATTCTATAAATTATGGATCCACAGACAAATAAAGATAATATATTTATCGGTGCGCATAACAACTAATAGTTTGTCCCGTGCGAGCACGGGGGCAATTACTAGTTGTAAATAACAAAAAAAAAGAAAATGGGATAAAAAAAAAGCTAAAATAGAAATTAATTTTGAAATATACATTTTGATCTATAAGTAAGGGGCTCTTTGACATAACCCCCCAATTATTTTTTTTTTAATGGAGATAGGCCCAAAATATTTTAGACCATTTGAGAAAAGCCCATGTTCCAATTTCAGCCACTTATTTTCCCAATTTTGCCCCTGGAACCTCATTACCATATCTCCCGCTCCTGCAAAAACGTGAAAAAATCAAAAAAAAATAAAAAAATCAGAAGTCTGCAAAAAAACCCTCCCCTGTCTTCCTCCCCCAGAAACTGCCCTACCGTACGCTTCCTCCGTCTGCCGTAATCGTCTTCTCCCACCGCCATTTCAAGGAAAACGACGTCTCTGCAATCGATTAGGGTTCCGGTTCGATATAACCAGGAACAACGCCGCCGCTGTCGACTACCCAGGGTTCAGCCCTGCCCCACGCTTCCTCCCTCCGCCGTAGTCGCCTTGTCCGACCACCATTTCATCGAAACAACGCCGCCGCTGCATCAACGCGAAACAAAAAAATCGAACCAAACAAAGAGAATGACGGCTAAAGAAAAATCAAGCCGTAAGTGATTATCAGGCTTCTACATTTTATTCAACTATTTAACCTAATTTTGCTGTGCATGACGCCATTTTTTCTCTTTTTATACAGGCAAAAGTAAGAAGAAAACTAAAAGAGATATACGGAAACTTGATGCTGGTAAGAAACCCCTTTAAAAAATTGAAAATGTTGATAGTCGATTAGTGTGTGATTTGCCTGGCCGTATGCTGTGTATAGTTGATTTACTAGCCGCCTAGTCGTATGCTAGGATTGAAGTATGTGTGCTGATAAAACTATGATTATATCATAGTCGATTACTGTGAGCCTTTTATATTTGATTTACTGGACGTCTGGTCGTATGCTAGATAAATTGATGTATGTGTGCTGAGCACTGTGATTATATAATAATCGATTAGTGTGTGATTTGTATAGTCGATTAACTAGCCTGCTAGAAGAGATATTGAAGTATATGTGCTGAGCAGACTGCACCTATATCATAGTAGATTAGTGTGATTTGATAGACGAATTAAATTTTATCTTGACAACTCTTATGTTATCTGATAGTCTAACAACATCATTTTTTGTTTGCAGATGAAGCAAATTTATTGGTAGACAGTTTACTTAAGGAGAGCTCTTGGACGAGGCAGTACCGTTCAAGTCTGCAATCAACGGTAGACTTCTTCAAAGGTATCGATCTTCGAAAGGAGCATCTCGATTGCCTTAAGCGAACTCCTTTCTACCGCCTCATCTTGCCATTTGGCCTCAAGAAGGTATCGTTACAGCAAGTCACAGGCACGCAGAAGGGGGTTGCAAAACTACTGCTGTTGTACGACAAGGCAAAAAACGCATTCGTAATTGGGGGTAAAGAGTTGATTATTACACCAAATGAATGCGATTTAATATTTGGAATCAAATCCGGCGCAACAAACATCATTACCAGACGAGCCGCAAAACCAGATTTTGGGCTTGCTGTGCGTAAATTCCATGATCACGACAAGCTAAAATTGTACAACGTGAAGATTGAACTCCTCAAGTATCTTCGGAGCACCGAACAGGAAGACATTGAAGATGTTGTACGCATGGTCATCCTGCACGTCCTGGCAACATGCTTATTTGCGACAGCTGGCGAGCTCGTTAATTGGTGGATCTTCCATTTATGCGAAGACATTGATGCCATGGCGGTTTACAATTGGGGGAAGTGCGTAGTCGATTTCCTTATTGACTATGTCCAAAATAAAGAAAAAGTAACGCAAGCTAAGGGATGCACCACACTGTTACAGGTACGAAAAAAATACACACATGCATTAATCGACTATGTAAAATGTTTATAAAATAGCTGATTAAGATATTTACTAATATAATCTTTCTTTTTGTAGTTCTGGATCTGTGAGAGGATTAAACTGATTGAGCCTTTACAATCAAATGCATTCCCAAGGTTCCGAAAATGGCATCTCCCAACCCTCGGCAATAAACTTGAGAACTTAGCTATCAGGGACATACTTGACGCCGACATTGACGAACATGAGCTCGTCATAAGGGAAAGAGAGTCACAAATCTATACTATGCAGGATCAAGAGCACGTCGATTATGATTTGGAAGAAAACACAGAGGACAAGGAGGGCAATGCTGACAGTCGTATTGGCAAACGCAAGAGGGATGCAGAATCAGATCAAATGTCCGATGAAGACACACCACTTGCTGCATTGATAAACAGGATTCCAGATAACTTCATGAAAAAGTTGAAGGAGAAGGAGGCACAACACGTCAAGCTGTCAGCGGACCTTGCTGCAATGACTGTGACCGCGCTACAATTCCAGAAAATGACGGAAGACTTGGAAGCAAAGAACAACATACTCAGGGAGCAGCTAGCAAGAAAAGCAGAGGTGGAAAAACTGAGTCCAACATCATCGGCACCAACACTGCAACAAACGCAAGACCAACTCACGGATGAGATCGTCAAGACCATTGATTTATATATTGGCAGAAAACTACCGATTGAAAACTGACAACGATCTTCTTGGTGCAACAAATGCGGTGTTGAACGAACAAGTGGATGAACTCAAGGCCAATCTGAAGACCCTCACAGAGCAGCATCAAGAGTTACAACAGTCTAACAACGATCTCCGTGCTCAAATGGAAGAGAAAGAAAAACAGAGCCGAACCGACACCATCCATACACCAATTGGCAGCCCCCAAATGGATGATTTTCCATCGTTCACGCTCCTTTCTCCCACTCAGAAGGGACCGGAATCAACCCATGGAGAAGAATTCTCACAGTTGCCACTACCTGCCATGGATGAAAAGGACCTCGGGATGATTGATCTAATGACGGCAGTTGAATTGTACAAGCAGAACGAGGCTAAACTCCGGAGCAAAGTTCAAGACCAAGAACAAATAATAAACGAACTCACAACTGCCTTACAATCTTGACCACCACAGCAAAACCCTGCTGAAGAAGATGACGATCAGTTTGATGACGCCGTGAACGTGTTTATGGAAGAAATTGAACCCAAATCCGTTGTCGCTGGGCGCACACGATCAAAAAAATCCACCGTCTCAACTAGAACAGTTTCGAAAGTTGCAAAAACATACAAGAATTACACAACCTACAAGCAGATGACAAAGACTGGCCAGCAACTGCTCAATTTCATAGCAACCACATCTGGAGATAAAATGGGGTAAGTAACTCTTTGTATTAATCAACTGTGTTATATGAATATTAATCAACTATCACTTATAAGCCATAGTCGATTAAATATCTACTTGTTTTTTGCACAGACGGCTGCATTGGAGAAGTGCAGATGGCAAAAAATTTGTGCAGATTGAAGACTTGTTCACCATCATAAGGAATGAAATGATCTACAGCGCAGTAAGTAAATTTAAAAAGAATTATTCTAATAAATGCAATATAATATTTAATGCTCTGTTATCTTTTCATGAAAAAAAGCCATTAGACTCCTTCTGTGAGATTTTGATGATTGAGCAAGCAAACGGCAAATTCAAACATGGAGCCCATCCTGACTTGAGTGGGGAAAGCTATGTTTTCCCTTGTTTGCTTCTGGTAAGATACTTGAATCGCAAACTAATCAAAAAAAAATCACATTATGTTTGGGCGCAAAACACTAATCTATATATATATTGTTTCACATAATGATATTAGGCACCCAAACAGACCGGACAGAACGTTCGAGCTACCTCAGAATTTGGACGATCACAGATACATTATATTCCCGTTGCATTCAGGTACAAATCCAAACAAGGTGGCCAACCACTTCACTCTGCTTGTTTTCGACAGACTACAAGAAACATGGAGTTACTATAACTCATTGCGTCCGAGAAGGAAGAGTGATGAGATGGATTCCACTTCCGACAAATATTTTATCGACGCATTAGACATGGTTAGCAAAACATAGTACTTAAAAAAGCAAAAAAAATTGATTGATATTGTACAACTAACTCTAAATTTCATGTTGCTTATAACACAGAAGGAAGCAATGAAGCTGTCAGCTGCAAAGTACAACATAGACGTCAACTTCAACATGCCTATTGTTGACGTGATATCCTCCCCGCAGCAAAATAATGGAAGAGATTGTGGCTTCTTTGTCTTGTACCTGATCAAGCAACTTTTCTTACAACATCCACTCGACACCCCAAAGGACATGAAGAAAGAAATACCAAAGCTACGTGGGGACCTCGTGGACACATTCTTAAAGTATGGTGGAGACAAAGACTACACCAAACCAGCAAGGAATGTTTGAGAGCTTATTAAAATTTATGTATTGTTGAAAAAAAACTAGTACTGTCTAATAGTCTTTCTTGTATTCAGAACATGTCGGATTCATTTATCGACTATCCTTGTTTAACTATTCGACTATTCGACTATCCTTGTTTAACTATTCAGAAGCATGTAGGATTCATAAATTTATGTATCACTGAAAACATTTTGTTTCCCCGTTTCTCCGTATCGTTGTTTCCGTGTACGTGCTGAGTATATGCGAAGTAATTAGAAATTCCAATTCTATTTTTTTTTTTAATTTTGCAAATTTCCAGAGATTATATTGACCATATTTATATGATGCATTATAAAGATTAATTAATATTAGTAGCTATAAACAATTTCATTAAGTATTTGAGTGGTATGAAAAATAGAATATTTAATGTTTTCTATATTTTATATGGCTAGAGTAAGTAAATAACAGTTTAAAAAAATGGAACATTTCTTTTTGAAGATTTTTGAAAATATAAAATGTAATATATAACCCTTTTTGTAATCGATTTTCAACTTTTTTCGAAAGTATTTTTAATAATAATAATAACAATAACAACAACAACAACAACAACAACAACAACAACAACAACAACAACAACAACAACAAAAAGAATAAAAATAATAATAATAATAATAATAATAATAATAATAATAATAATAATAATAATAATTGATTTGTACTTGGATATTGGGGTTATATCCCTGGTTCTACTTTCCCCTTTTCACTTGCCCCAAATTTTCAAATCCATCGTTTTCTTTTTCAGTTTGAAAATAATATATTATTAAAGTATATATATTATGGCGTCTGTTATTTGTAAACCGCGTTTTAAATTTGTAAGCAAATCTTTCCGTGTGGTGTGACGTTTGAGCTAGGACGGAATCCAACATCAAAAAATTTGACGACACCCCGTACGAATACTATATTTTTCGTTTCAAACTTTGTCAACGAAAACATAGCAACATGTTGGTCCACTATAAATTGAAGCATCGCTTTCACTATCAACCTATACAACGGGTTCACATAATAATGTCCGTGTTGGAGAGTGTTTTTATCATAAAATAGCACGGGCATTTCGGGTTTTTTTTTTCGTAGCTTCAACTTGTTAATGTAGCTATCGAGTGTATCATCATACACTTGATGAAACATAGTTTTTTGCTTTTCATCATAAAACATGTATTTAATGTAGTTCTGATGAGATAACTCGATAGCTCGATTGTAGCATTGAAGACCATGACTTAACTGGTGTGTGGAAAAAGGTGTATTTGTTTTGGTAAGATGACCTAATTGGTTCTGACCCCAATTGTATTTGTAAGAGATGACAGCATTTTTTTCTTCCATTCTGTCAAATTATACGATTAGATTAATTTAATTAGTAGTTGCAAGTTGAAGCTATTGACAAATAGGCCTAATGAACAGCAATGCATTTGTTGAGCACAAACCAAATAAAATAGAAGAATGTAGCAACTTTTGACTTGACGAAGTTTGTTCGTTACATGAGACAAAAAAAATCAATTAAAAAACATAAACCCTAAATTGTAGAATTTAGGGTTTTAGAAAGGTTAGCTAACCTGTTCAGATGGGAGAGTACTGATCGCCGGGAGAAAAAGAGCAGAGGTGGAAGAGAGAGAGATCCGGCGGCGAGAGTAAACGGGCAAAATCGTTCTTGGAATTTCTGGAATTGGGGCAAATGACAACGGCTAGGGAAAAGGGCAAATGGACTTTTCAATGGAAAATAAAAGAAAAAAAAAAAAAAAAAGGAAAAAGAAAAGGAAGGAAAAACTTCAAAACGCGTAACTAGTTTACCGCGGAATAGAATTGTGTTAACGGGGTAAGGAGAAAAATGGAAAAAATGCGTCATTAGTTTACCGCTGAAGAGGGATTTTCTTAACGGGGTAAGGAAAAACTGAGAAAAATAGAAGAATTGCGTGATTAGGTTACCGCTGAAGAGGGTTTCGTTTCGGGGGTAAGAAAGAAGTAGAAAAAATCATTAATTCGACAACACAAGACCGACCTAGGGAATTTGAAGCTACACCGACCCCATTTCACATTTTCGCTTGCGCTCTTATTTTTCACACAATTTGAAGCTACACGATGCCGCCGATCAAGGATCTGAGTAGGAGAAAGAGGAAGGGGGTACAAAATGATGAGAGTGTGGAGGAAGAGAAAACTGTGAAATTGGGCAAACCAAAAAGGAGGAGAAAACCACTGCAAGATGGGGGGGCAACTGAGGAAGTTGAAAGGGACAAGAGTGAAGGGGGAATTGAGAAAATTGGAGGAGGAGGATATTCCCGTACAAGTAATATGGATAGTGCGGCAATGATTGAGGTTAGGAATAATTGGAGTTGGGAGTTGTTTGTCTTATTTTTGTATAATCATTTTATTTACCATTTTTTGAGTCATCTTGCTAATCCGTTTTATTGGGGATGGTTGGCGCTTGGGTTGTCGATTGATTTTACAGGCGAAGGAGGACGAGCGTAACACGTGTCACCAGTGCAAGAGGAATGATAAAGGAAGAGTAGTACGCTGCACCAAGTGTCTCACTAAGCGATATTGTGTCCCTTGCATGACTAAATGGTATGAGACTCTTTTTGCTTTTGGAGTTCATTTTTACTTGTATTATTTGATCAATGGTTCTTTTGATTGGGGCTTGAGTGGCTAAAGTGTCTGAACATGAGTTCCGAAACATTGTTGAACCAGATTTCGAGTTTACCTGTCTATGTTCTTCTTTTCTGCATGAGTTATATAACATCTTTTCTATTAACAGTGAGTTGTTGGCTATGGATGTTGATTGAAAACTATCTCATAACAATGTTTTCCTTTTTAGATTTATTATTGTATCTTTGATTCCGTTAGTGTCTGAAAAAGTAAAGTCCTGTTCCCAGGTATCCTCAGATGCCGGAAGAGGCTTTTACTGAAGCTTGCCCTGTTTGTTGTAGCAATTGCAATTGCAAGAGTTGCTTGCAAATGGATGGTCGAATTAGGGTTGGTTTTTATCCATCCTGCACTTTCATATATATATTCCGCGAGTGCGTTTTGTCATTTCATATTGTTTTCCATATTCTCTCTCTTTCTTGCTCTCATCTTTAGGTTAAATGATTTTTCTATTCAGATTCAATGTTTTTGTATTGCATGCAGGATTTAAAATTATTAACATTGAAATATGGCCATGAAGAAAAGATGGAGTACTCTAGATACATGCTGCAAAGGCTTCTGCCCTTCTTAAAACAGTTCCATGAAGAACAAATGGTCGAGAAGGAAATGGAGGCTAAGATAAAAGGTATTTTCTTTTCCGGATTCGGATAACTTGGAGGACTATGTATGTGATTCGGATTTCTTTTGCTGTCGAGTTAGTATTGGACTCATTTAGTGTAGACCTCTATCTAAGCTAACTTATCATGTAATTAATTGACAAATCAGAGGTTTCGTGTGTTTGCATAAGCTTTCCAAAATCGTAAATGACGAATTACTTATGTAATGTTTAGTGTATATCTACTTGAGATTCCTTATGTACACACTTTATCTTCCACATACATTAGGACTATATAAAGTGAGAAAACATAAGATTCTTGTGAGAGAAGAAGAATAACAAAACATTCTGAGAGAAAAATAGAGAAGTAGAAAAGGAAATTTTAGTTTTTACCAGACAAAAGAGACTAAGTTGCTTCTAATCAATTAATCAACAACAATCAAGACAATCCACCACCACATCCAATCCATCAACCATCTTCAATTTTTAAACACCAACACCATTACCAACAAGAGGGGGTTCGTGCTCTAATGTTTTTCGACGTTCTGAGGTTGTGGTGGTGTTGGTGTTGCGGCTATGGTGGTGGTTGTGTTGCGGCTGTGGGGTAGTGGTGTTGTTGTATTGCCGCCGACGACAACGATTATTTGAGCACGAGGACGAAGTTAGTGAAGAAAGAGGGGGACAATTGAGGATTTGATAAAAATTAGGGTTTCTTTAGGAATTTTTGAAATTAGAATTTGGTCCCTAAGCCTTTAGATTATTTGTAATCAAATCAAATTGAGTTTATCTTCATTTATAGGAGGGTATTTATATCAGCAAAATCAAAGAAATACTCGCACAAGCCGTGAGTGAACCACGCGATCTGCTCATAAGGATCTTGTTGGCTTTGACTAAAAAATATAGGGGCAAGTACTAATATTTTTAACATATATACTTTTTGACAATTAGACCTCTAATTGTTGAAATAAATTAAAATTGGGGCTGAATCAAAAATAGATCTATAAATTGGGACTGAATCATAAATATATTTAAAAAAGGGGCTGAAATAGCATGGTCACGTACCTCCATGTGCCTTTTCCATCCTAATTAACGCCAAAATCTAATGGTGGACTGAAAGTGTAAAAAAAGTAAGTGGATTAGATGTATGTCCTACATCCAGTTAAATGGGAAACACTGGATTTAGATAGTAGGAATTTTTTAAGAGATGTTTTTGCGGAATTCATGATAGCAGCCGAAAACAGTTATTTCTTGTGAATATTTGCATGCTAAGTACTGTGATGATGTTAAAAGAAGTTATTGGGTACATAGTTTTCAAATTAATTGACTAGTAACTGCTTTGCATGGGCACTTTGCATGGGCAGGATTACCAATTTCAGAAGTAAAGCCACAACAATTAAACTGCGTGGCAGTTGACCGAATATACTGGTAGATCTCATCATGACTCTTATTTTCCAATAACGAATTCGCTCAGGTTTCAAAAGAGTCATTATTCTATGAATTTGTGCAGTAACAACTGTAAAACATCTATTGTTGATTTTCATCGAAGCTGCCCAAGGTGTTCCTATGATCTGTGCATCACATGTTGTCGAGAGATTCGAGAGGGACATTTGCAGGGTGGGGATGAAGAAGTGGTCATGCATTATGCATTTCGTGATTCAAGTTACTTCCACAATGACAATTGTCACACTGCGCATCATAGTAAGAACGCTTCTCCTATTAATAACAATGAACCTTCTTCTGAAGTTAAAGCTGAGATGAAATCTGCATGGAGATCTGTAGAGGTTGGTATCATTCCATGTCCACCACAATGGTTTGGGGGTTGTGGTGAAGGAATTCTGGAATTGAAGTGTATTTTTCCAGAGAATTGGGTCTTGAAGTTGCTGTCCAGAGCAGGAGAACTGGTGAAGGGACAAGATTTTGAGGACTTGCCTAAAACTTGCGAGGAATGCCCGTGTTTGAACTTCTTTGGTGAGAATGTAATGGCTAGTGATAAATTGTGCAGAGCAGCTTCTAGGCAAGATTCGAGGGACAATTTTTTGTACTGTCCAACAGCTAAAGACCTGCAGCATGATGATATGAAACACTTTCAATTGCACTGGCTCAAAGGTGAGCCTGTGATTGTTAATGGCGTGCTAGAAACTACATTAGGCTTGAGCTGGGCACCCATGGTTATGGCGCGTGCTTTTCGTCAGAATAGAAAGAAAGAAAATGAAGTTCTAGTTGATGTGACTGCAATAAACTGCTTGGACTTGTGTGAGGTCAGGCACTTGATTCTACTTCTTCGTTCTGTTTCATCTAACAGCAAAACTCAGAAGTCTCTTACGTTGATATGATGCATGATAATTCAACTACTACAAATTGACATGCATTTTTGAAATAATATACATCATTGGAATAACTAAATAATATATCAATTGTACGTCATCTTTTTAGTGAAAGTTAAATATATTTGTATGATCTGTTATCTATATTTCCAGTCATGCACTGCCTATTTTAGACCATACTTGTTTGTTTGATTCGTATTTGGACTACATGTTAGGAGTAGTTGTGTCCTCTTACAATAAATTTCAAATGTGTTTGTTGTATCTGGTGGTTTATACGATGATCGTAATTTTTCTGGTGATGCTATTAGATCACTAAACACCAGTTTTTTTTTTTTCAAATTGTTCTTGTATGTGAGTTAGGTAATCAAGAGTTTCATACTAAATCTTGTTCTTGTATGTGAGTGCCGTGCAGATCTAGCCATACTTGCGTGATTTTTATTTCACAAGTTCCAGTTTGTAATATTTATTTTTCTTCTATTTGGAATTTTCCTAGTTTTTGCTCGATGTTTTTCTTTCTTCTTTGGCTTCTCTTCTTCTCAGTCTTTTCTTTGACATCTAACATGCTATTAGGTATATTAGGAGTCCTAATTTTGAAGTGTCCTAGACTCCTGTGTGTTACACTTCTTTGTTGAAGATGTTTAGTGATCTTCTTTATGGTGTTTTATCTTGTATTTCGACATCGGACTCTTTAGATTCTAAAGTACTGGATTTTGATGTGGTTTTGGTTTGATAAGTTACAGTTTTATATAAAACTTCATTTCAGATTAATTATATCCTTCAAAATTATAATAATATTTGATAGTAAAAATGTAATGGTGCAGTCTACATAGGTTGATGTGAAATCTAATTCAAATTGAATACAACATCTATGGAGTCTGATAAATTTATCGCTCGACTGTTGTCATAAAAATCATTTGGCTATGGCGATTGATTTTGGTGTGGTCCATTCTGTTGAGTACAATTATTCCCTAGAATGTGCGCATGAAATATTTGACTTAGTGCTTCTTGTAACTTAGTTTATTCATCTCAAATCTGTATTAGGAAGTGAAAATCGTTTTATTGTGTAACTGTTTATTGGATGTTATCTATCTTGTTTTTCTCGTTCACCATCTTGTAGATTTGCATGCTTTACGGTGATGTTTGAGTTGTCAATGATGGAAAACTCATCAGTTTTCAATCACAACCAGGTTGTCATAAAAATCAACCAGTTTTTCAAAGGGTATTTAGAGGGTCGGTTTGACAGTTATTCTTGGCCTGAGATTCTCAAGTTGAAAGACTGGCCTCCTTCTAACTTGTTCGAGGAGAGCTTACCTCGTCATGGTGTTGAGTTTATCAGATGCTTGCCCTTTAAAGAGTACACACATCCTCACGATGGCTACTTAAATCTTGCTACTAAACTGCCAAAGATTTCTCTGAAGCCAGATATGGGGCCAAAGACATATATTGCTTATGGAGTTGCTCAGGAATTGGGGCGGGGTGATTCTGTAACAAAATTACACTGTGATATGTCTGATGCAGTACGTCCTCTTATGTGAATCTTCGATATTTTGCTACTTTTTAATATTTGTTAGGAGATAGTTGGACTACATGAAGTTCTTTTTGCTTTATAGGCTAGGTTGTTGGTTGTCATTTGCTAGTATATTATGCTGATTTGTTTTGTTATAATGTCCGTCGTTTAGGTGAATGTGTTGACACATGAACATGGGGTGACACTTAGACCTAAGCTGCTTCGTACCATTAAAATCCTGCAAATGAAGCATGCTGAACAGGATGAAACGGAAATGCGTGGCAGTAAACAGATATTGAATATAATGGATGAAAACAGTGAAAAAACAGGAAATCTTGGAGAATCTGTTGGAAAATCATCCGTGAAAACTTCGATGTCGAAAAAAAAGGGCGGTAATAGCAGTGGGAAGAATAAAGCTGATACCTCAGATGAGGCGGCAAGTGTTAGAGACCCTGAAGGTGGTGCTCTATGGGATATTTTTAGGAGGCAAGACGTACCAAAACTGGAGGAATATGTGAGGAAGCACTTGAAAGAATTTAGGCATATCTATTGTAATCAATTGTCGCAGGTACGGATTAATTTCGTCAAAGTAATATGTTTTGAGGTTAAGGTAAAACAATGTATTATGTCTGTTTGGTTTGATGTTTATAAGATTAAATTGTAAGAATAATAACTTCACGAGTCTTAATAACCTAAAAAGTCAGAATCAGCTTAGAGAAAGACGCGTCTTACATACATGATAGTTTATTACCTGTATTAGCAAGAGTCTTCTAGCATACGTTGCCTTTAATTACCAACTTTTTTCCTCAGGTTGTCCACCCTATTCATGATCAAACGGTTTACTTGTCTATGGAGCATAAGAGGAAACTTAAGGAGGAGTATGGTTAGTCTTTCCCTCTTATTTACTTTGTGTAATGGTCGAAAATAATGTTCAGCCTGCTTATCTTTTGTGCTTGAATAGGAATCGAACCATGGACATTTGTCCAGAAATTAGGTGATGCTGTTTTTATACCTGCTGGCTGTCCCCATCAAGTTAGAAATTTAAAGGTACATTGGTTTATGAAATAACACCAAGTCATTTGCATCTTATCTTCTTTCAATTTTGGCCAAAAAGCAATTTGTTTATGTTTATTCCATACCAGCCTTGCATAAAGGTGGCTCTTGACTTCGTCTCACCAGAAAATGTCCAAGAGTGTCTTCGATTGACACAGGAATTCCGTGTTCTTCCACAAAATCATAGGGCTAAGGAAGACAAGTTAGAGGTATAATTTTGACCTTTGAGCTTTTAAATGAGTTTTCATTCTCAGATATCAAGTGTCTTATTTATCTTTCTTTCTTTCTAATTGGAATGCATGCATCCATATCCTACTATGATGAAAATTTTGAAATCTTGAAATTTGTCTAAAGGTGAAGAAAATGGCTCTTCATGCAATTGAAAAAGCTGTGGATCATTTGGAGATATTTTCTGGCCCGAACTAGAACTGGCAAGTTTTTTAACTCTAGCCTTGACTTCTTCTGCCAAAATAGACCTCTTTGATCTTTGCTTTGTTTTAATCCAAGGAAACAAAATCTAGTTTCTTTAATACTATCGATGGTTTGCCGCAGGGATCTGCTGTACAAGACGTGGAAACAAGGCTCCAAGAATGTGTTGCTAATTGACAGATTCATGTTCTTAAGTAGATTCGCCGCTGCTTGTACGTAGAACAAACCCATAATTAACTCGATTCTTAGCAATATCCGTACTAGTTCCATCCATAAGTTCGATTTTCTCACGAGTATTATTGCAGTTTGGAATAGATTATGTACTGAAACAATGGTAGATGGACAGAAAACAAAGTGAGCTAGTATTGGCCGGGATAAATATATTACTTGAGAATCACTTCATCTTCATTCTCAATTTAAGGTTACTTAGAAAAAGTTGTTTAGTGTGTTCTTTTATTTGCTAATTGTGCTTTAAAATGTGCGTATAGGATGTGGATTCTCAATTTGTGGTAAAACAAATAATTTCAATTTAATGATGCAACATTTAATATTATTTTATTCAATTCTGGTAGGAATTTTTTTTTGAAATTCTTGAAATTATTTCAAATACAATTCCGGTTGACCACAGTTCCACTTATTTTTCATAGCATAATCAACATACATTTATGCTCAAGTTAAAAGCAAAATATTTACAACCCTCGTTACGAGAATTGGTACCTAGCCTTACCATTAGGGTAAAGGTCTAGGGTTCGAATCCCCCTTCCCCATGTAATGGATTGGGAATCTAATTACCTCAAGCTTAGTAGTGTCAACCATGAGGGAAAGGCATGGATTTATTTTATAAGTGCTCGCATTATACCGACTACCGCTACGAGCATTGCGCGTTTCGATCGTTGTGCACTCGCCTACCATATTATGACAGGCACGCCTCTTGACATTGGTGGGATTATTGAAGAGCAAATCCTTCATTGCATTAAAGACCAAGGGACCAGCTTATATTTCCCATCACTTATCACCGGGCTTTGCCAGAACGCCGGCGTCGAGGGTAATCCGAAAGACGATATTAAACCGCCGCAACGTGTCATTACGGACGCCACTATCAGTACTTATGCACAAGTTGCGGGTCGAGCTAATCCCGAGCCACTGCCACCACGCGAGGAGCCTATGACAAAAGCCGAGCTTTCACAAACAATCCGACAGATTCAGCAGGAAGTCGGCGGGCTTCGAAAGGATCACGAGGATTTCCGGCAGGAGATGAAGGCTACTATGAGCTGGATTGGCAATATGGTCAAGTCTGTTGGAACAAAGTTGCAGTTCGATTTATCGGATTGTGTGGAGCCGGTGTCCGTGCCACCCCCCGAAGTACCACCACCTGTCTATGGTGATGAGGAGCATGTTCACGAGAGAGATGCACCGGTCGAGAGCGGTCATATATGATTGCGAGTGAATTCCCATCCCTTAAAACTCCATTTTGCGACAATTGAGAAAAAGAGAAGACGTTCGTAGAATTAACAAATCTTCTACAGAGTTTATCATCTCTCTCTTTCTCGGACCTATGTATCTTTTCAATTTGTATTCGTTTTTTATAGAGAACATGAGTAGCTAAGTTTTTATTCTAGGATTTTATTGGAACCTTATGAGGGGATTTTGAACTTGTTATTTCTAATATTATGCAAGTGTTTATTTCCTGATTATTTCTTCTAATTGATTTATTAAGTGCACGAATATGATCATTTTACCTTTTAGTTGTGTAAAATAAGGTTCCCATCATATCATTTAAAACATTATAATATTTTTTTAGAAATTACGAATGTACCTCTATATTTTTAAAATTTAGACGTTCCCCCACGTCCGGCAGATATCCAACCTTTTGTAAAATAAGGTTCCCATGTCCGTTTCCCCGTGTTCTCGTTTCCGTTTCCGTGTTACATAGATGATCATTAATGGGAACAAAAGAAATATCAAATGATGGTGGACTTAAGGAAATTAAAATGTTTAAAACTTAGAACTATACAACAAATATTAGCTCTTATTATATAAAACAATAAATATAATTGCCTTAATATTTAGGATAAATTATGAAAAAACCCCTGAACTTAAGCTAAATAACAAAAAACACCCCCACCTATCTGTAATAACCAAAATCCCTTTATGATTAACTGTTGATCGAGTTTTTTAACAGAAAATGTG
Source organism: Erythranthe guttata (assembly GCF_000504015.1). Next base: position 3,336,037 of record NW_012194819.1, read on the forward strand.
TACAATCTATTATACATTCTGTTAAATAGGTGAGAACTAAAAGAAAATATTTGAAATTGTAAAGTATTTTCCCTGGAATAAAAAAACATCCGTGAAAAGTCACACTGTAACGGGGTTGGTGTATGACGAAAACAAACTTCACGAGGATTTTGGTAATTACAAAAAGTGACCTAAATCAAAGGGTCGATCCGACACATAACTAAAGTCATTAAAGATCAAATAAATTTGGCGGATCCTTAAAATGAGTAGGTAGAAATTCATATATAAATTTTGAACTAGTTTGAACACTTGTTGAAAATGTTTCAACTTGATGATGCTAAACTGTAGATCACCTGGGGTAGTGTTAAGTGTATATTTTTACACTTTATCGTATCTTTTTATTTGAGCTTTTGGTGTGTTTTAACGATAATTGGTGCTTAAAAAGTTAATTTATTGTATTTTAGGTACAAATTGAAAAATTGGAAAAGTATGGGGTCAAAACTGCAATTTTGGCGAAAATATGGGTCAAAAGTGAAAATATCAAAATTCTGAAGAAACAAGGCTCGGACCCCCGTCCCAGTTATAGTGCAAATTATGGGACCCCCGTCCCATACCCCGAAGTTGCGCAGTAAAGGGATTTTAATTGCACAAGGAAACTGCCTTCTTCCCCAAGTTCTTCACCCTATATAAGACCAATCCAAGCACACAATTGGGGATCTTTTTTACGCAATTTGGAGAGCAACAAAGCAATAACGAAGACGAAGAATTCGAAGACTTCAAGCATAGATTTATCGTCTATGATTTATTTTATTTGTGTTTTTGCTTTAATCATGAGTAGCTAAATTACTTGTTTCTAGGATTTTATTTGGAACCCTATGTGGGATTTATGAACCCTTTTCTATGATTTTATGCAAGTTTTAATTCCGGATTATTTCTTCTACTTGTTTTATTAAGTGCATGAACTTGATCAACTTATGTGCTTTTATGTTATTGTTAATCGCATGAATCGGAAGATCGGGTTAATAATTAGAACTGTGGTAGAAGAGCCTTTGTGGTATTAACATAGGAATATAGTTAATCTCTTAGGTAGCCATTATTGAGATTTGTGCTTAATGCTGTGTTCTAGAATTAATTGCATAGGAATATAGTAATTGAATCTAGAGTATTAGAATCGTAATACACGCGGAAGCGGGTTATGATTATTTTAGCATCTCAGGTTAATAATCCGGGTTAATTGCTTGCATAATTGAAGGAATTGGGGGAGTAATAATCACATAGGGGGAAGAATAAAATCCTAGGCTTGTTTACTTTGATTAAATCTTCGTTTTAATTGCTTTCTTGTTTTTGTCTTTTTAATTGCTTTAGTTTAATTTAGTTTATTAATCCTTTTTCGACTGTGTAGGGTGGGCTTGATAATAATTGGTAGAATTTAGCGTCTAGGATTAGATAATTAAATATTCCCTGTGGGTTCGATATCCGGACTTTTAGTCCACTATATTACTTGTACGATACGTGCACTTGCGTGTAGGTTTTCGACCAACAGGTAGTGTAGAAAATGTATTGGGAGAGCAAAGCGGATCAGTAGCTTGACAACTTGATGATCCTGAGGTACCTGCGAGATGAACACACGTGAACTACGCCGGGGGTTGATCCGGCGGAAACCCCTCCGACGCTCAAGTCAGACGTGCTGATCATAGAATTAGTCCAGAGAATACGTATTGTAGTATTGCTCAGTTAATAGGACGTACCGTAATAAAATGAGTAAAACCTCTATTTATATGTCGTTTATTGGGTTGGGTTTGCTTTGTTGGGCCCAAGCCTTACTTGAAGGTGTTTGGGTCTCGGTGATATTGGTCTTCGATATTGGGCTCGTAGCCCAGTCGGTAAAGAAATTGTAGGCCCATTGGGTTGGCCCAATTAGGCATATCATTAAGCCCCCCACTCTCGAGTCGATGTGGGGGCCATGTTGTGATGGGTCTCAAATCGTGTCGAGAGTAAAAATTGTAGAAGTCGATCGTTGGCGTATGGACTAATGGTATGTGAGAACGCGTTGGAGCGTGTGTCGGAGGGGTGTGAATGCGCGTTGGCGCATAGCGCGACAAAGTTGCCGCGATATAAGTTAATTGAGTCGTCGGTTTTGTCCCGCGACGATGTAGTAGCGAACTATCTCCTCGTGGGAGTTGTCTTGTCGCGGGGTAATAGTGTTGATCGAGTTATCTCCTCGTGGGAGTTGTCTCACGATAATGTAGTAGCACGGATCAATTAATCTCCTCGTGGGAGTTGTCTCTGGGGTAATAGAATTGATCGAGTTATCTCCTCGTGGGAGTTGTCTCGCGATAATGAAGTAGCACGGAGCTAGTATTCTCCTCGTGGGAGTTGTTTTTTATCGACATTGTCAATGTTTTGACGCGTTGCTTGTATGTGTTTACATATAGCCTTCTGCGTGATGTACTTGAGGAGGGGATCAGGCTCTCAAGATTTTTTTTTTATATGGGGGTCGTGCCCCTTGTTAGACCTCGTGGGTCTTAAGTATGTTTGGACCGTGGCCACGTTTTAATGAATGACCCATCGAAAACAAGTAGATAAATTTGAGTAATCAAGCTGGCCAGGCTATATAGATTCTCATAATATCTCTAAGTGCTTCTAGGGTTGTAATCGTGCTAACTTGAGCTTGCGATTATATGGTGAATTTCGTGCGAGTTGTCTCCTCATGGGAGTTGTCTCGCAACGAGTGTGTAGGGCCGAGCGAGTTTGCTCCTCGTGGGAGTTAACTCGCTATGGCGTTGAGACCCGAGGGAGTTGGCTCCTCGTGGGAGTTGCCTCGCAACGGGTTATGAGACAGAGCGAATGGTCTCCTCGTGGGAGTTATCTCGCTATGGTTTCGTAGACCCGAGGGAGTTGGCTCCTCGTGGGAGTTGTCTCGCTGCGGGTTGTAGGACGGAGCGAGTGGTCTCCTCGTGGGAGTTATCTCGCTATGGTTTCGTAGACCCGAGGGAGTTGGCTCCTCGTGGGAGTTATCTCACAACGGGTTATAAGACGGAGCGAGTGGTCTCCTCGTGGGAGTTATCTCGCTATGGTTTCGTAGACCCGAGGAAGTTGGCTCCACATGGGAGTTGTCTCGCAAGCCCCCCACTCTCGATTCGATGTGGGAGCCTAGTCGAAAAAGGTACCGGATCGTGTCGAGAGTAGATTGGTGATATAGTGTACCGTTATTCGCTGGCGTGGTGTGGAGAAATAATAATTTTTATTTGTCCGTAAGAGAGCGTGCGCGATTTAGTGAGGCGCGCTGGAGGGCTCGTCCAATTTGGTGGAGCGCGTTGAAAGTCTCGTGCGATTTGGTGAAGCGAGGTGAAATTGGTACGCGATTTAGTGGTTCACAATACGCATTACGAAAGATTAAGTGACTTGGGTGAGGCGCGCGCGACTCAATGTAGTATTGGGAGTCGCGCGCGTGATTGAGGGAGGGGAGGGGTGGTGGGATGCTTGGAAGAGATAGGTGATGGGACTTGCATTGATGGAGGAGAGAGGTAGGTTGTGTGCTGATGAGCACACGTGCTGTGCTGCTCCACTTTGTTTTTTTTTTCTTTTTTTTTTTTTTTTATTTTTCCTTTTTCTTCTGCCAGCGCGCGTGTACGATGTGGAGCGCGGCAACCGAGGCGCGCCGTCCTCCACGCGCTGGCAGCCTTCTGCCATCCAAATTTTTTTTTTTTTTTTCTTTTTTTTGTTTTTTTTTGTTTTTTTGACGCGCGCGCGCCCCGAGGAAAAGGTTGTGGGAGGCGCGCGCGGCTTGGGCTTGGCTTGGCTTATTTATTCTTCCTCTTTTTTTTTTTGTTTTCTTTTTCTTTCTTCTTCTCGTTTTTCATCTTCTTTTTTCTACTCTTTTCTTTTTTCTTCGTCTTCTTTTTTCTTCTTCTTTCTTCTTCTCTTTTTTCATTCTCTTCTTTTTTCTTCTATTTTTTTTTTTGTTTGGTTGATATTCACCCCATTGGGGATGTTTTATTTTTTGAATAGGGATATTACCCTCGTTCCTTGAGATGGAATGTGCACCCCCTTGGGGATGTTCTATTTTTTGAGTAGGGAGATTATCCTCGTTCCTTGAGATTGGATGTGCGCCCCCTTGGGGGTGTTCTATATTTTGAGTAGGGAGATTATCCTCGTTCCTTGAGATGGGATGTGCAACCCCTTGGGGATGTTCTATTTTTTTGAGTAGGGAGATTATCCTCGTTCCTTGAGATCGGATGTGCACCCCCTTGGGGATGTTCTATTTTTTTAGTAGTGAGTTTATACTCGTCTCTTGAGATGTGATGTGAACCCACTTAGGGTTGAAAGGTAAGGGTGATGCCCAACCTTAGGATGGGGATAACTGCCCACTGTAGGATGAGGCGTTCGAGACCTATGGTCTGAGGTGGATGCGCATGGTTGTGCCATTGGTTCGCGCGTGCGCGTCATACCATTTTTTCTGTTTTTGAAGTAGGGACGTGAAACACTTGATGGGATGTGAAACCCCTTGGGGTTGAAAGGTAAGTGGATGTACCACCCTTGAGATGTGATGCCCAACTTTAGGATGGGATAGCCCCTCATTTAGGATGAGGCGATCACGAACCACTGGGGTGAGATGCCCCACATTGGCGATATATGGTGCCACTGATTCAGTGGCAGCACGAGTTGAATCTTCCGTGATCATACGCTGAAGGTCTTCTTCGGTTATCTGAACCGTTCGAGAAGTAAGTAGAAATTGATCATGTTGAGGACCCAGTGGGGCCTCACGAGGATACCACTTGTCACGGACTTGTTCCCTTAACAAAGAACCGTGCGGCCTTAGCTCCTTCTCGCCCCTCGCGATAGCTAAGTCAGCCTCTCCCGAATTGTGTTGCGAATACTTAAGTGATGGGAAAACGAAGAAGGAAATGAAGAAGACAAGAGAGTTGGTAGAAGAGTACTTTATTACTTGTATAATTGTTGGATTGTTGGATATGTTGGATATGTTGGATGATTACAAATGAGGACCCTACCTCTATTTATACAAGACCACCTCCTCAATGGACGGTGGAGATCGATATGATCTAACGGATGGGAGTGGAACAATCCCTTGATTGTCTCTACCTACCACCACCTACCTCTACCTACCAAAAATGGCTCTACCTACCAAAGATTCCCTAAAATATCTCTACCTACCACTATACAATTGGGCCTAGCCCTATTTGGGCTATATCTTGGACTCTTTAACCTCCCCAACCCAAGGGCAATCGGCAAGGGGTTGGGTCAAAACTCGCGGGCCGTGACAGTTGGCTCCTGATATGACGAATGAAATGTTTTGGGGGCGATGTGACCCCCAGGGAGTCGATAACCCTTGGCGAACGAAATATTTTGGGAGCAGATGTAAGCCCCCAGGGAGTCGATAACCCTTGGCGAACGAAATATTTTGGGGGCAGATGTAAGCCCCCAGGGAGTCGATAACCCTTGGCGAACGAAATATTTTGGGGGCGATGTAAGCTCACAGGGAGTCGATAACCCTTGGCGAGCGAAATATTTTGGGGGCATATGTAAGCCCCCAGGGAGTCGATAACCCTTGGCGAGCGAAATATTTTGGGGGCATATGTAAGCCCCCAGGGAGTCGATGGCGGTGGTGCCATAGGTGGCTCCACATGTGGAGCAGGTGCTGGTATCGCGTTGGGAGCATTTGCTCCCATCGTGGCGATAAATTGGGTCACGGCCTCTATGGCAGCGCGAGTTGAAGCTTTTGCTATCATGCGTTGAAGCGCATCCTCGGTTATTTGAACCATTCGAGGAGCAGGGAGTGGTGGATCGGCGAGTGGTTGGTCCCGAGGGGGATCACCTGAACCTCGCGAGGCGGATCCATGGGACGTGGAGGAGGTGGCAAGCCAGAGCCTCCACGAGGTGGGAGGTCGTTAGCTGTGTCATTTTCTCTCCGAGCAGACGCCTCAGGAGGATCTTGTTGGCTACGTGATCTGGTTTGCATCGTTCCCACAGACGGCGCCAAAATGATGATTCTAAAATATAGCTCACCTAGGGTAGTGTAGAAAATGAGCTGGGAGAGCAAAGCAGATCAGTAGCTTGACAACTTGATGATCCTGAGGTACCT
>NW_012194819.1:3347118-3472902 GCF_000504015.1 Erythranthe guttata
TTAGATCATTAGCATTAAACTTAGTTTTAGCATTTATATTAGTATTAGTAATAGTATTAGTATCAATATTAGTATTAATATTACTATTAGTAATAGTATTAGTATTAATATCAGTATAAGTATCCGTATCAGTATTAGTATCGATATCAGTACCAGTATCAGTATAAGTATCAGTATCGGTATCAGTTTCAGTATCAATATCAGTATAAGTATCAATATTAATATCAATTTCAGTATCAGTATCAATATCAGTATCAATATTAATATTATTATCAGTATTATTAGTATAATATTAGTATTACTATTAGTATTTTTATCAACATCAATATCAGTATCAATATGAGTAACAATATTAGTATCAATATTAGTATGATACAAGTATTAGTATGAGTATTAGTATTAGTAATCGTATTAGTATTAATATTAATATTACTATGAGTATCAATATGACTATCAATATCAATACCAGTATTAAGATCAGTATCAGTATCAGTATCAGTATCAGTGTCAGTATCAGTATCAGTATTTGTATCAATATCAGTAAGTATTAGTATTAATATTAGTATTAGTATTAGTATTAGTATTAGTATTAATATTAGTATTAGTATTAGTATTAGTATTAGTATTAGTATTAGTATTAGTATTAGTATTAGTATTAGTATTAGTATTAGTATTAGTATTAGTATTAAGATTAGTATTAGGATTATAATTAGTATCAGTATGAGTACCCATATTAGTACGAGTATCAGTATTAGTATATCAATATTAATATCAGTATTACTATTATTATTACTATCAATATTAGTATTATTATTATTATTATTAGTATTAGTATTAGTATTAGTATTGATATTAGTATTAGTATTAGTATTAGTATTAGTATTAGTATCAATACTGATATCAATATTGATATTATTATTGTTATTGGCGTATACATCTTATCGCTTTTGCAATATTTATAAGTTGTGTTGTTGTTTGATTAATGTGCATCACTAATTGAATGTTGTTAGTGATAAACTTGTAGGCTATTTGAATATCTATTGCGTTACCTCTATGCTCCTGTGTTTGTTGTTAAGTTAGTTATTTTGCAGAGGATTCACATAGTGTAGTAGATTGCATTTCATGAAATAGAATTATACCATATGTTTTAAATTATTTCACTTAATCTTCATATCGTGCTTTGCGCCATTCGCGTATTTTTCTTTGTAATATTTAATTGAATTTCATATGTTACAACTCTGAATTAAGAGATAATTTTTTTTTATTTCCTTCCATTTTGTTTTACTTGAATTGATGTTGTTATAAAAAGATAATCGTTTAAATGTTATTATTTTTCTAATTTTGAAACTGATATCCGTGCAACGCACGGGTGAAGAACTAGTTAAGAATATAATGTCATTCAACATCATTATTTAAAAAAAAATCTAACTAAGTATCGAGTAGATTGATTTAAGTTTTAGGTATATCATGCGATATCGTTAATATATGAAAGGCAAAGAGGGATTTGAAAATCAGATCTCCATAAGATACATTCTTAAATTTGAAAATCGTGAACAATTTATTTTTCTCCCTCAAACATTTTAATAATCATTAATTTTTTTCTTTAATTTATCATATACTAGCATTTTTTTCCCATGCGATGCACGGGATATTATTTCAAAAGTAAACAAAAAAACACAATTTAATACATAATAAGAAAGTATAGTACACGAACATAGTAAAATTTAATATTATAGTATTATTCATATTTTATATAACATTAGTTTTTTTAATCTTACTGCATATTAAGATTTATAATCCAAATATATAGATGTAGATTTAACAAATCGAATTTCTATCTTTATCTCTTAAGATTTCAGATATATTAATAAGATATAGGAGATTGATAATTGTTGAAATTAGTAGAGAAAAAATACTAAAAATAAATACTTAAAGAAAACCATTAGGGTTTTTTTAGAGTTGCCCAACGTTTCTTTCTTTTATATATAACATAACGTTTCTTTCTTTTATACTAACATTTTTCCCCGTGCGATGCACGGGATATTATTTAAATAATGAAAAAATAATAATCAATTTAATACATAATAAGAAAATATAGTACACTAATATAGTAAAATTTAATAATATAGTATTATTCATATTTTATATAACATTATTTTTTTGAAATCTTACATATTAAGATTTATAATCCAAATAAATAGACTAACATTTAACAAATCGAATTTCTAACTTTATCTCTTAAGATTAGAGATATATTGATGAAAATTAGGAGATTAATAATTGTTGAAAATTATAGTTAAAAAATTAGTACATAAAAAATATTAAAAATAAATAATTACATAAGTAGCAATAAGGTATGATTCTTCACTGGTTATTTTTAATTTTGATAATTGTTAAAAATTATAGTTAGCAATTAGTTAAAAATTATAGTTAGCAATTAGTAGAGAACAAATATTAAAAATAAATAATTACAGAAATACCATTAGGATTTTTTATGGTTGCCCAACGTTTTCTTTTATATATAAGATATAAGATATATTGGACATAAGGGCAAAAATACCTCAAAAGAATTAGTTATTGTTATGTATAGCGATATGTCTTAAAAATCTAGGCTCAAAATCCAAATGCATTAATGTTAGCGAAGAGTAAGCGAACGATAAAAAAAATGACCTAGTAATGACCCGTTAGTTTGGCTAGTTCGATTAGTGTTGTTTGGCGAGTGCGGGTGTGGGGGCGGTAGCCCCTCGGTACTGTACGATATATAAACAATTTATAAGATTAGGGTTATAGTTTTGGTTTTCGCATGAATTCATATTTGCACCTATTTTCTGATATATAGTGAATTCTCTCATCACCCGTAATTTTGTCCGGCAAGGGTTTCCACGTAAATCTTTTGTGTCGTCTATTTTATGTTTTTAATTTCTGTGTTGGTTCTAACAATAAGTACATACTAAGTAACTACTAATTTAGCTAACAAGATGTTCTTGAGTTACTTTTTTTTGATCTATTAAAATTGTTAAAATATGATACTATATATGATTCTAAATAACAACCCCAATTTATAATATCTATATTCAAATTAAATTTGTCTAATTTTAAATTGAACTAGTCGCATTACCTATGGCGAACTTGAATTAATCGTGTTACTGTTGGGAAAATTGGTTAAAAATTGAGTCATGAACAATTTTTTATCAATGTTATTGTACGGTCTAATTGAGTATATAATGAATTTTGGATTAGAACCAATTTTGTGGTGAATGAAAAAATTATTAGTCCAAAATATAAGGAAAGTGGGATTTTGAGTTATCCCACATTGGAAAAGTAGAGAAGTACTGAGCTGTATATATATCAAATTATTGGGACGGGCCAAAAACATTAGATCATGGGCTTTTAACCCATTTGGCCCTTATTACTCGAAGCCCATCTCGATTGGTCTGACTGGTCTGAATTGGTGCGGCCGAACCAATGCAAACCATTCGGCTCAACTCGAAATGGTGCAACCACTCCCAATTGGCTCAACTCGAAATGGTGCAACCATTCAAACAAAAGGTACCTTTTTGCTCCAAAGGACACTACTTTTCGAACCTTATAAATAGACCATAACTTTCCCAAAATTCCTCACTTCAATCCAAAAACAAGCCTACTACATATTAAGCCTACCCTTCACAGATTCTCTCGAAAAGTTCTACACAAAGTACAGTTCGTCGTACTTGGGATTTGGAGTGCTCCTATTCCAAGTTTAGCCGTTGTATCTTGGGAGACGCTTTCCATTTAATCCGTTAGCACCGTTGCGGGGAAATTTTGTCTTAAGGACAGAGTCAACTCGCCTCGGCTAATCTTTCCGTATTTTCACTAATTAATTTGTTCAACCAATTTACTAAATTCACTACCCGTTTTATGTATCGGGAACAACAGTTACCAACTCCGATTATTTAGTTAATAAAACTCAATAGTAACAGCCAAACGAGCCTTTAATTACTCGATTTGAATTGGGTTTGAATTTGATTAATTAGTAATGAATTTTACTAGACAAAACATATGAAAAAATAAAAAAATATGGCAATAATAAAAAAAAACGTGTTTGAAATAAAAGAAGTTAGGATGCCGATTTGTTGAATGTTGCATGGTTTAAGAGAAAGCTCGTGAAATTGAGATGCAAAGGGGCATGCTTTCTTCTCCTTTCCTAACCTTTATTTACTCAACAAAAAAATATTCTACTTTTTTTTTATTCACACACACAAAGATGAAATATTCAGCTTTCTATCACCACAAACACCTTGTTTAAAGTAACTATCTATAACAAAGCTTGATCTGAAATGGAAAACTCTCTCTCTAGTATTCCTTCCCCTACGAAGAACTCTTCTATTGACGAAGATCCACCAGATCCCCAACCCCCACCTCCAAACCCAAGGCAGTTCCCCCACCCAACCATCAACAGCCATGGCCTTCCTCAGTACGAAACACAAAACCATAGTACAGACTATCCATATCCCCAAACCACGCCATACTCTCCTCAAACCACTATGTTGGGAAAATTAAATTCACCTAAGCATGATGATACAGATCGACATGTTTCTATGTTAGAAGATACAACGGGAGATACCAACTATTCATACAAGGAAAGACTTATGAAAGACTCCAAACATATCTATTTTGACACATGGTTTCATCATATAGAAGACGACTGCAAGTGGGATCTTACGGAACCTACAGAACACTCAGAAGACCCCTCTATCCCTAATATAAATTTTGAGCTAGAGGAACTTCAAGAATTGTATAAACCGTGGAAAAAATCCCTGATAATTCAAACTCTTGGGTTTAAGAAATCAATTCCTGATATTGACTTCAGGCTACAGAAAATATGGAAAACAAAAGACAAGTTACTTATCACAGAGTTCGGTCAAGGCATCTATGTGGTTCAATTCCGGATTCCGGAGGAATACTTTCTCGCCCTGGCGGGAGGAGCATGGTTTATTTTCCAATACTACCTCGCAATACATCAATGGAAACCAAACTTTCGTGTCTCTTCCCCACAAAACTCAAAGATTTTCTTATGGTTTCAATTCACAGAACTCCCAATTGAATTCTACAACACCCAGGCCCTTTTCAAACTCGCCAAAACGATTGGAAGACCAATTAAAATGGATATGCACACAAGCTCAAGAACTAGAGGTCGGTACGCTAGGGTGTGTGTTGAAGTCGACTCGAATCAAAAATTACCACCGTATGTGTTAATTAATGGACATAAACAGTACATCAAGTATGAGTTCAACACTTGTTTCTGCACACATTGTGGTCGAATCGGACATTACAAAAATCAATGTTTTGAGACAAGAGATAAAAACGACACGGTGGTGGAAACTCATCAGAACCAGACCCTACCAATCGATGGTGCTCAGGCATGGCAATTTATTGACCGCCGACTTCTGAACAGAAATAAAAAACCAGGAAGAAAACCAGTTGGGCCAAAGAACAGGGACACCCGTTGGAATAATAATAATAATAATGGAGATGAGACCCAGATTGACAAACCGACTAACCCCTTCGGAACTAAGAGGACGGAACGAAAACAAGATTACAACACCAAGAAGAACGATCTAATACCAACAGTCAGAACAAAATCTCCGTTGAATAATAAATTTGAACTTCTGCAGAATCTTGAAAACCAGAATAACAATGGCGAAAAAGATGAACAAGAAGACGAAGACAAACGAGACACACGTGGCAAAGGCGCGTGTGAAAAAAAATGATTTCCCTCAGATGGGCGGTGCCGGCTACCCAATGGACGAGGAACAACAAACGACAAAAGAAGAATATTCCAAATCTCTTTTGGGAAATACAAAGGAAAACTCAAACACGCAATAATTTATTTATCCCGATGGTGCGACGCTTCAAAACCCTAATATGGATGACGTCACTCCTTACGTCACTACTACAGTAGTACCCACTAACTCCAAATATGACGATTTATATCCCATGCAAGGTGAATTTAATTTTCCACACCCCTCGCTCCCTCCCCCATTACCTCCGAAACCAATTCTGCAAAATGATTCCCAACACCCCTCCCCTATCTCCCTCACACCGAAACCACTCCCCACCAACCACTCTGCAACTCCTTCCCTCAGCCCCAGTCATCGGAAACCCCTCTCCGGTCATGGAGAATGGCTTCCCGACTCCACTAGTGACCCCAAATATCCACCAGCCTTCGAACCTGTTTTTGAGTTCCAGTCGAACCCCGCAAGCTCCACCCACCCATCTCCTAAACACAAGCCCAGAACAGATAAGTCTCCCACTCGGCCACCTCCCAAACCGAAACCAAATGATCATGGTGGGTCCTCACACCTACGTAATTCAGCCTTACCACTAGAATCCTCACTTCTTTGTAAGCCCTCCTTTAACACCAAGGCTATTGGTGGATCTGGCACAAGAAAGAGAGCCATTCGTCAGGGGAAGAGAATATCAGTTTCGGATGATAATCATCCCACTAAACAGCCCAAACGGCCCGGGGCCATTCACGACCTCGTTGTTGAACCAAAACGACAATTCCATTCCGATCCCAGGAATGACAGGGTCCTCGTCCCGAACCTACAACACTCCACTCTCCCAAATGAGAATCCTTTCATGGAATAGTCGAGGAGCACACATGCCAGAATTCTTTAATTCGGCTAGAGCCTTAATTAACCGCTACAATCCCCATGTGTTTATAGTTCTAGACACTCGTATGCATGTTGATCGGGCAACAACTATTATACCACGGCTGCCCTACACTGACTATATAGTTGTTTCTGCACTTGGATATGCATGTGGGATGTGGGTTCTCTGGTCTGGTAATTTGGTGAACGTCCAGCAGGTTCGTGTTTCGAGCCGCACCATCCACACAATTGTGTCACTGAACCAAGGAATGCAACCTTTTGCTCTATCAGCAGTATACAACTACCCGCAACCAAACCGCCAAGCCCAGGTATGGGAAGATCTTTTAAATTTCTCTAAATCAATATCCATGCAATGGGTTGTTCTTGGTGATTTTAATAATATTCTATCCTTAAATGAAAAAAAAGGTGGCAATACCCCGTCCCTGAAAAGAATTACAGAATTTAGTGATTGTATTAATGCATGTGGTCTCCTGGATTTAGGATTCTGTGGTCATCCTTTTACGTGGAATAATCGATGCTTCGGTAAAAACTTTATTTGTGAAATATTAGATCGTGCCCTTGGTAATGAACTTTGGATCAATAAATACCCAAACTCTAAACTTTACCACCTAACTGCTAGCTCTTCAGACCACTCCCCCATCATGCTAGACACCCATGAGAACTTTCCTATATTTAGAAAACCTTTTAGGTACGAAATTGCTTGGTCTATGCATACTGATTTTATTAATGTTGTCACTGATATTTGGAATTGTTCGCCTCATAATAATGAGCACACTTTTATGAAACGATACTTCATTTTCAAAAATAAATCAATTTGGTGGAAAAAAACATATCTACGGTAATCTTGATACCCGAATGAGCGATAAAACGAATGAGCTAGATAATGTCACCGAAGCCCTTTACTCCAATTACGACAGCCAGCTGCAACAAAAAGAATCACAACTCAGAAATGAACTTAACCAACTCCTTCACATGAAAGAGGTTTATTGGAAACAAAGATCTAGGATTAATTGGCTTCAGCATGGAGACAATAACACTAAATTCTTCCATTCATATGCTTCCAATAGAAGACACAAAAATTTAATTCAAAGCATTAGAACTGAGGAGGGTATTTGGATCTATGACACCAACCAAATTATTTCGCAATTTCAACTTACCTTCAAAGACATATACGAATCGCAAGCCCCTATTCCTACAACTTTTTTGCAAACCAACATTCCTCACTTATCCAGTGAAGACAAAACCAGTATTGAGTCGCATATCACGGACCAGGAGATTGTTAATGCTCTTTTTCATATCGGTGCTGATAAGGCACCGGGGCCAGATGGCCTTAATGCCCATTTTTATCAAACATACTGGTCGATTTTGAAAAACTCTGTGATCCCACTTGTCAAAAATTTCTTCTTATGTGGTAAACTTCCCAATTTCATAAACAAAACTAAGATTATTCTCATCCCCAAAGTTCCAAACCCTTACCTAATTAGTCATTTCCGGCCTATTAACCTGTATAATGTCATTTATAAAATCATCTCTAATATTCTAGTTAAAAAGCTTCGACCCTTCTTGGATAAGATCATTGCTCCTTTTCAAAATGCCTTTGTCCCTAAACGATTCATTGGGGATAATATTTTACTTGCTCATGAAATGATGCACACAATGAAAAAAAGAAAATGTAAAGAACCTAGCATGACCCTTAAAATTGACATCGAAAAGGCATATGATAAGCTTGAATGGAACTTCATAAGATTTGCTTTACAGAAATATCAATTTCCTGATTTTTTGATTAACTTGATTATGGAGTGTGTTCAATCAGTATCTTTTTCCTTATCTATTAATGGGAATCAATCCCCCTATTGGAAACCACAAAGAGGGTTACGACAGGGAGATCCTTTGTCCCCTTACCTTTTTATCCTATGCCTCAATGTTTTAGTTTATGAATTTGTCAATGCCAGTGCTCAAGGTAACATTGATGCCTTGAGCCTAAGTAGGGGAGGACCTAAAATTCCGATTCTATGTTTTGTTGATGACTGCTTCATTTTTCTAAAAGCTAACGAGAAATCCATTGCTTTCACTAAAAACCTCCTAGACACTTTTGCATCTGAGGCAGGCCAAAAGATTTGTTGGCAAAAATCCAAAGTATTTTTCACTAAAAACATTACTAGTAATGTGAGGAAATCTATCTGCCAACAGTTGAATATTGGTAAGGGTAAAGTAGGAGAAAAATATCTCGGATTACCTCTTAACATCGACAGAATCACAAAGCATACTTTTTTCGATATTGTTTCTAAAGTTCAAACTCGTATTAATTCGTGGTATAATAAAACTCTCTCGTATGCGGGTAGACTAACTCTTATTAAGCATGTGGTTAATTCTATGCCTTTGTATTCTATGAATGTTTTCAAAATTCCTACTATCACCATTAATAGCATTAATAAAATATGCAAAAAAAATTTGTGGAATGCCAAACCTAATAGTAACAGAAAAAGTCTTGTGAACTGGAAAACTGTCTGCCTTAAACAGAAACATGGGGGTCTTGGTGTTCGCGATCTCAAACTTCTCAACAAAGCTGCTATCCTTAAAATTGGCTGGCGAATTTTACAAGGGTCAGATGAGTTATGGGTAAAATGTCTTAAAACATAAATATTTCTCAAAGAAACATTTTCTCGACATCCTTAAACCTAATAGTAACTGCAGTAATATCTGGCGGAACATCTGTAACTTCATTCCTTTAATCAAAAACTGTTGTTTCTGGTCAGTAGGAATGGGGAAAAATATTAACTTTTGGTACGATAAATGGGTAGATAACTGGACTATTGCTGAATATACTAACCATATCCCTCATTCCTTGTCAAATCTTAACGTGTACCATTTTATTGATTTTGAATCCCTCTCTTGGAAAATCGATAGCATTTCTCATCTTTTGTCTGATTTTGTTATACAGAAAATAAGAGGTACTCACATACCCCAGTATATCGAAAAAGACTCCCTATATTGGGCTTGGGATCCAAACGGTTACTTCTCATTCAAAAGTGCTTTTGATTGGCTCTATTCTAATAATTTTGGTTTTCTTGAACCGGCCCTCCCCTGGATGACAATATGGAAATTAAAAGTTGGTCCTCGAATTAAGTTCTTTATCTGGCAACTTTCTCATAATAGTATCCCTACTAAAGACTTTTTATTCACTCGAAAATGTGTGCCGACTAATAATTGCCCCTTATGTAATTTACACCCTGAAACATGCACACATCTTTTTCGTAATTGTACCGCCATGGAAAGTCTTCTCAAAAGGATTCCTTTACCTCTTTCCAACTTGGATGAAAACTTTTGTAGTTTATTTTACAGGCTCCGTCATGGTCCTTTGATTCAAGCACAAATTGCTAATGTGTATTGGATTATTTGGAAAGCACGTAATAATTTTGTGTTCCAACATAAAGAAATCCAACTCTTACATATGTGGACTCTTGCCAAACAGATGATATCCATGCCACCTCGCAATACCTTGGTTACTATCCAAACCTCCCTTTCTTGGAAACCCCCTCCAAAGGAATGGTTTAAACTTAATATTGACGGGGCATCCAAAAATAATCCCGGGAATGCCGGAATCGGGGGGATTATTAGAGATAGTAATGGCATATTTATTAATGCTTTTGCTAAGAATACAGGCATTGTTTCTAATAATAAAGCTGAATGTTGGGCGCTAGTGGAAGGAATTAACCTCGCCAGAAAGCTGGATATTAAAAAACTCCTTATCCAAACTGATTCCATGTTTTTAATCTCAACTCTTAACAGGAAGGATCAGCTGCACAGGGATCTCCACTCGCTTCTGCAGGAGCTGCGGAGGAGATTGACTGATTTTGACGCTGTTGAAGTGGAGTTCGGGTACAGAGAGACTAATGGTGCAGCAGACTTTTTGGCAAAACTTGGAACTACTATGCACACCGATACTACGCTGACTTTTGACATATGCCCAACCTTTTTGAAAAATATTTTGTATAATGACTGTAATAGCACGTACCAAAGGGCTTGTAAAACTACTCTCTGTACTAAAACTCTAGTTTTGAAATAATAATATAATAGTTGTCTTCTGTTAAAAAAAAACACCTTGTTTAAAGTAGGGGGTTAGCCCCAAAAAATTCTAGTTAAAGACTTAAAGTAGTAAATAAACAAATAATATATATATATATATATATATATATATATATATATATATATATATATATATATATATATATATATATATATATATATATATATATATATATATATATATATATATATATATATATATATATATCTTTGGTAAATATTGAAAACCGTTATCGACCCAATTTACTTGGGTTGGGTGATGGTTGAAAACCAATTTAATGGGTTGGTTGGTGGTTTGGTTGATGGGTCATCCATCTAAATATTTTTTTTTTTTTTTTTTAATATTTTATTACTTGTTACAATGCTATATCTTTTATAAATTAAATGTGACTAGTTCAATAATATTCAAATGAAAAAATCAAAACATTACGGGCATATATATTGCAATTAAACATAAATAGTACAAAAGATAATAATCGTCCAAAAATTTAGACTATATGTTTTAAAATTAAAATTGTTCAAATTAGATAATTATTTTAGATTTATTGCTTTTAGGATTTTGGTCAATATTAAACAATTTAATAAATGTGATATAAAATAGAAATTTGAAATTAAAAATATTAAATATTTTAATTAAAATTAATAAATAATAAATTAATGAATAAAGTTGGTTGGCCGATATTAACCGACTAACCAACTTTTTAGCATATTAGAAACCATTATCGACCCAACTATACATGGGTTGGTTGACATTATCGACCCAACTTAAATGGGTCGGTTGATGGTTGATTAACCATCACAAATTGTGGGTCGAAAATGGGTTGGTTGGTGGTTAAAACCGATCCATGCACAGCCCTAATATATATATTATAATTTTTTTTAATAAATGCTAATATATAAATGTATAAAAGATTTAAGGGACTTATATTTTTAAAAAAATCCAAGGGTCTTAGGCGACTGTAATTCGCCTCCCCTCATAACCGACCCTGATCTCAAATGCTCGATACAAAGTTTGAACGGTATTAAACACATGCACACACATTTATATAAACAATCAAATACATATTTATTAGGGGTGAGCATAAAAATCGAGAAATCGAAAAACCGAACCGAAAACCGAAAAAACCGAGCCGATATATACCGCCCCGACATAAAACCGCATACACGGTAAATATTTTTTGAAAAGCCGAAAAAATCAGTATGTGTATGGAGAAAATAAAAATTGTCGAACCGATTTGGGAATACAAAACGACGTCATTTGATAGATAGTAAAAATCGGTAAGTTTTTTTGGTAATCAATCAAATACTTAATCTTTTGATGTAGTTGGACTTCTTTTGTGATAGGGCAACATGTTTATTTTTTTGAAGATGACATTAATGACATCAGGTTTATTAGATGTAATCTCATTATGTTTTTTTTTTTTTTTTTTCGCAGCTGGGTTTTGTTTTTTTGTTTTTTTAATGGCAGTAAATTTGTTTTATTAGTTAATTTTGGATTGTTACTTATTAATTTTCTCAAAGAAATGTGATAAAAGTCCAAATTCACCGTTAATTAAACATTGGTTTTATACCGAACCGATTCGAATCTATAACAAAACTGAAACCGAAAATAAACCGAATTATGTAAATAGCACTTAACCCCCTACGGTTACAAACTTTAACATATCATCCTCTTGTGTTCGTAATATTAGCACATAACCCCCTTGTGGTTTAAGGGGTACCTTCCCTTTCATTTTTGCAGATGGACACCCTTAAAGTTTGACAGAAAAACTAATGGAAGCTACCCCTAACTATAGGGGGTTATGTGTTGATATTAGGAGCACAAAAACATCATATGCAGAAGCTTGCAACCATGGGGTAAAGTGCTATTTATCCCAATATACACACCAAAAAAATCTGCAATTGGGTTAAATTCTATGCATGCATAGGGCATATTTAAGGTGGAACTTTGGCCAGTCTTTTTGAATTAATTTGTTTTTAATCACACACTAGCCGTAAAAGATGTTGTGTTGAGAATCAATTTTACAGCAACAGATCAAATTTTCTTGAAAAAGGGTTATTTATTAGCAGAGAAAGAAGCAAGCAAGATTCCTTGACCCTGTTTTCTTTTTCTTTATTTTTTTATTTTTTTTTTATTTTTTATTTTTTTGAAGTAAATGAGTGGAGGATGACATAATAGAGAATCAAATAGCAAAAACCTCACAGTTTGTTGTGACCTTGCACTCAAAGTTTGTACATAAACTTGTGATCATAACATTGCAATTTTAGATTTGCAGACAATTTCATGTCACATTATTGTATGAGTCAAAGCATGATTGCTTGGTCGGAAACTGGAAATATTCAACCTCGGACATGTTGGGATATCGCAAAATTCGAATATTGTTGAATGCATTATTGTTACAATTAAAAAGGAAAAATTGTATTGAATTACGATATTTGTGTTTGGCACTTCATAGGTTTTTTTTTTTTAATTGAATAAGAACACTTAAATCCAAGGCACAACTCGTTTTTGCCCTTTGTGGTAATGTTTGTACGAAGTTTCTAATGGGACGTGATAGATGTGGCTTCATGTTTTCTTTCTTCTTTTTTTTTTCCCAACACAATTTTAATAATACCATTTCAACTTCAAATGGGATTTTCAAAATTTTCGAGTTTGAATTTGACAAAACTCAAAATCCAGAATTAGCTGTTCTTTGTGTTGGCATTTTAATCCAACTTTAATCACTAAGATTGGATGTCGAGTGAGAAAGATATGCATGAATGAATAAATGTTTTGAATTATCTAAAATTCAAAATGCAGCTCATTCACATAACTTTTTCACCGCACATCCAATCTAGCCGATCTAAGTTGGATTAGAAAACTAACTCAGAACTACAGTTTCCGTGTTTTGAGTTTTGCCAAAATCGAACTAGACAATGGTTACAATCAAGTCGGAGGTCAAAAGAGTACAATTAAAATTGAAACCGACATTTAGCATTTATATTAAATGTCAAAAGATCAAGGCACTCTCATACCGGCTCATCATTTTTGCCGTAAAACTACAAGAATTCAAGCAAACAAACTCATAAGTACTTCCAAAAGAAGTAAAAGCAAATAAAAAAGAACCCATCGTCACATCCCAAACGAAAAGTAGATCGAATCGAATTTGTCCACCACAATAAAAGAGAGGGATTAGAAATCGCTATTTCACAGACAGTTAAAACCCAAGACTGAAAAAGCCGATGAAATTTACCCTTTGTCACTACAATTAATCTACAAGCAGCAGCTGAAAAAACTGAAAGGCGAATTCTGAAACAATCCACATTGTGCTTCCAATAGTCTCGATTAAACAAGTGTCGCAATAACACAGGTACAAAATATTAAAACCGTCTCCAGTCCTATATTATATGCAAATTACCAGAACAGATTAATGACATTTCAAGCCCACCTCCTCTAGTAGCAGAGAAAAGCCCGAGGCTCAAGCTTCGTCTATCTGGTCCTGCATTAACATGAACCGCCAATATATATTATAACTAAATTGATTGATTCGAGTTCAGCTTTCGGATTTAATTCTTAAACTTGACTATCAGATTCTTAACAATTAATTACAAAGTGCCAACAAAAACATACAATTGTGCAAATTGGGGACAATTTCAACATTTTTTATTTTTATTTTTTCCCCAAAATTTGCGGATTCTACTTTATTGGGCTTATTTTTCGTCTAGGAGAGGAAGAAGGTCAAATCGACTTCTCCTAGTTCTCCACAATATTCATCCTAATTTAATGAAATCACAAACCCTAACTCTTGTATTTTTAGATCAGTTGTTTTTTCACACCAAGGAGACAAACCCATGAAGGAAGTAAAGATTCACCCGTTGTTATAGAAAATATATGAATAAAATATGAAATAAATCCATATTTGTTATATAAACACTAGAAGGGTAAGAGAATGAGTACGCCTAATTAAAGCAAGAAAATAATATATAAATGCACTCGACCTGATTTTCCCTACTCGGCTACTCGTGAGTCGTGAGCATGCATTTCAGAAAGTTAATGAGGGTTTATAAAGGCCACAAACAATTAAAGAGACAAATTTAACTAAATCTTCTCTGATACCCATATTTTCTATGTGCAAATACTTCTACCTACGAGAAAAACGGGGGTTCACGTTTCTTTGTTCAGTGAAAGAATAGTCTCAATATCTATATATATTATTGCCTACCTGCATATCAGAGGTCCAAAGAGTGAGATTGTCTCTCAGAAGTTGCATGATAAGAGTGCTATCCTTGTACGACTCTTCGCCCAAAGTGTCCAGCTCAGCAATAGCTTCCTCAAAAGCCTGCATAACACGATAAAACAATTCGAATGTCTAATAAGAGGAATTTCCAATAGATTAAACAAACATGCATGACATGCAAAGGCGAAATAATGTTACCCTTTAATAACTTTATCGAGGTTCAAATTTATAAACATGTAGGAATTACATGCGTAGACATCACGGAAAGCAGTAAGAGATGGTGGTTCGTGCGATGGATAAGGTTAACAAAATTGGTATTTGTTTGTATCTGCCACATTAGTAACAGAGTGAAAGCTAAGGTTGATCAATTCTCTTGCACGTTGGTTGAGATTTATCGAGGAAACAGTCTAGTTGATGTATCGGGTCAAGCGTGGTGGTAATTTCATTCTCTTTTTTTTTTGAACATATTGCAAGCCAATAGAATGCGTTTCATGTTTGCAGATAACTTTGCATGAATCATGTAACTTGTAAATTTCAGGAAAACAAGCGAATAGAGATTAACTACTTGCTTTTGTTGCACAAAAAAAAAAAAAAAAAAAAAAAAAAAAAAAAAAAAAACACGACTAAATCTATCTTTATAAATATTAAAGTTATCTGTAAAATGTGGAAAAAAAAGTCAGAAACATAATTTCTCAGTCAAGTTTCCGAATTCCGATGCTCGCTTTTGTAGTATTCTCTTACTTTAAGTTCTATTACTCAAGCAAAAAAAAGTTTAAATTGGACAGAACAAATAGAAGAGAGAAGGCACAGAAGAGTTTGAAGGTGAAACGGAAGAAACAGATTGCATTTGCGCGAAAGTGAAAGCAAAAACTTATTCAAGTCTATTACAGCAAAACTAACTAACCTGTTTGGCCATGCTGCAAGCTTTTTCCGATGCATTTAGAATTTCGTAATAATAAACTGAGAAATTCAGCGCCAAGCCCAATCATATAGGATGTGTCGGAGCAAGCTCAACAAGTGCGATATCCTGTTCAAAATTGATCGCATAAATATACAATCAAGCAGTTTCCAAATTTTATTTCTAAAAAATGAATAGCAGAACACGTCACATACTTTGTTTAGGCGTACGTACGAGTGTGCCTTATTTGACTTAACAAGTGTCTATCCAGAATATAAATGAACATCAGCCGTTTAATTCCTCGTTCTAGAACATCAAATTATAATTTCTGGTTTTAAACATGAGAATAACAGAAACATCGATTATTTGTACTGATTCATTATTGGAAGGGGGATTTAAATGTCAAGTACGGTACCATAATCTTCAATTTCTCAATAGAATCCAATACGCTATTCCGTATTTACAGAAATAACCATTCGTTCAATTGAAATTTAATTTCCGTTACGACTCTTCCGAAATTCACACATTCGGCACTAACCTCACTTTCTTAAATGTTCACAGTGGAATTTCTTCAGAAACAAGTTAGTCAGTGATTACAAGTTATAACAGCAATCGGAACACAAATCGACAATATGTATACGTATTGAATGCAGTCTAAATCAAATTTTCAACTATGCCCCTTACAAAAAAAAATTAAAAAATACAATAAATAAATTGCTGTACCTGAGCGGCTTTGTAAGCGAGCATAGTTTCCTCGGCAGCCTCCTTGCGCTCACCGGTAACCTTAAACTCGGCGAGATACCTGTGATAATCGCCCTTCATCTTCAAATAGAAAACCTTGGACTCGCCGGAGACGGCGGACGGAATCAGATAGTCGCCGATGAGCTTCAAAATTCTGGCGCAGAGCTGCGTGAGTTCGGTCTCGACCTTAGATCTGTAGTCCTTGACGAGCGCCACGTGGTCGTCGTTCTTACGCCCCTCCTCCTTCTGCTCGATGGAGCTGACGATGCGCCAGGCGGCTCGGAGGGAGCCGATGACGTTCTTGTAAGCCACGGAGAGGAGGTTGCGCTCCTCGATCGAGAGCTCGGCGCCGGCCGAGCCGACGACTAGACTGTCCATGCTCGGCTAGCTTCGCCATGTACAGGTACTGTTCTCTGGTCAGAGCCATCGGAAAATTTAGAGAGAGAAAATGGGGGTTTGGGATTTCTCTGAATTTTGGGGGAAAATTGAGTAAATGACGAGTTCAATTCTATGATATTTTCATTATATATAAAAATAATAAAGTCCTTAATTTACAAAACGTTTCATTTTCAATTATCAAAAAAAAAAAAACGTTTCATTTTCACTAAAATGATAAATTTACTTAGGGTAAGTTCTTTTCACTAAAATGATAAATTTACTTAGAATCAAACGTAAGACATTTTATTTGTTAATTAAAATCTGGCACCAACCCTATTTTTTTCTTTCAAACCTTTATTTTGCCAGAATATCGCATTATTAATTGTCAAAGCACGAGTTTATCATAATTTTGTGACTCGGACTAGTGTTTACAGCAAACACTCACTTTTCTGGATTTGTGAATCTTTCTTATATTGAACTGTTCGCTTCTCTGGATTTGTGAATTTTTCTTAAATTGAAACGTTCGCTTCTCAGGATTTGTGAATTTTTCTTAAATTGAATTGTTCGCTTCTCTAGATTTGTGATTTTTTCTTAAATTGAACTGTTCTACCGTTTTTGTGTCTTTAATCCGCAAAAACAATCAAAAAACTATAAACTTGTCGACAAATTTTGACTGTAACAAATATGTCACCAAAATATATACTTTTAGATTATTTATTGAGTTTATATATATATATATATATATATCTTTTTTAATTAATATATATAAAAATCATTTATTTTACAGGACCAAATTCTTAAATAACATTTGACTAAAAAATTCTATTAGGAGTCCTCTGATTTGATTAGGTTGAATGCCTTAAGTTATCCAATATTCTTTGTTTGACTGAGTTGTCATTTTCACTAAAATCTTACCATTTGATTCTACTCATTTTTAAGACTGTAATAATATTATTTTTGGATTTATTTATTAAATCAAACCTCAAACACAACTTAATTTACAATATAGATAATGTTTCAAAAGAACCATTATAGGTTGAGTTCGACTCCATTCGTTTACGCTCGTATAACTCCTTCGATTAATTTTGTAGCGATCCACTAAAAAACAGGAAAGATCGATTTTATCCCAAAATTGAAATGAATTAGGATATTATTATTGTTAATTTAACGATGTTACTGAGAAATCATATTTAATCCCATAACTTTAACAGTTTTAGTAATAGATCTAATATTAATTAGTTAGTCAATGAAAAAAATCGTCACGATACATTCCAAATTAATCCGACCCATGTAATCGAAAACTTAATAATATTTCTTATGCTCCAACTCGTTACGTAATTCAATTAATTAACATTCTAAAACTATAGATCGAATTTTGATAATTTTAGTACATATGTTTGTCGTTTACGAAACTATCGACTATCGTCAAAATATATGTATATAGATATTTATTATTTTTCCGTACACAATTGTACAATCGGGCCCTCTTAGAACTTCTAGTACATTATTCGGCTCGAAAATAAAATTCTGGCTCCTCTATTAGTGGTGTTGAAGTAATTAATTTAAAATAAATTAGTGAATTATGATTTTCTTTTCCTCATTAGTAGTCTAATCATGAGATTAACTATACAAGAAATATATAAAAAATCTAAAAATAATTAATTCAATTTATGAGACACTAAAAGGAAGAAGATATGACCTTTTGTACAAATTAGTGTAAGTATTTAATTAGGGTCTCCTGCCAGCAAATTGTATTTATTGCTAATTACCAATTATATGTATATATGTATGCAAGAAAAATTAGGATTTGAAAATATAATTTAATGAGATATACAAATAAATAGGATGCCCTAATTGAAGGACTAAACGACAGAATTGAACG
The DNA here is from genome assembly GCF_000504015.1 of Erythranthe guttata. Next base: position 3,365,974 of record NW_012194819.1, read on the forward strand.
GTGTAGTGATTTTAAGACAAAATTATATATTATCATAAGACTATTTGGTTTTAGTGTCATATTCTTCTGTCAAAACACACACACACACACACACACACACACAGTAGGTTTGAAGAAAAATGGCGGAGAGAAGCAATGAAACACCACCCCGTGAGATGAATAACAGGCCGCAGGTGGAGGAACCAGTTCTTCCTAAGGTTACACTCTCCATCAAATCCCAGGTTTCTCTCTCTCTCTCTCTCTCTCTCTCTCTCTCTCTCTCTCTCTCTCTCTCTCTCTCTCTCTCTCTCTCTCTCTCTCTCTCTCTCTCTCTCTCTCTCTCTCTCTCTCTCTCTCTCTCTCTCTCTCTCTCTCTCTCTCTCCATATCTGTATCTCTCCCTTCCCTCTCTCTCTCTCTCTCTCTCTCTCTCTCTCTCTCTCTCTCTCTCTCTCTGTGAAGAACTGATGATTTAATTTCTTTGTTTCTGGGCATGTGTTATGTATATATATAATTGTGTGTATTTTCATTTTATTTGGACTAGAGTCTACCTGTATATATATCTCTCTCTCACATACACACACACACATATATATACTCATGTGAAAATTTTCTCTCTGTTTTTTTTTTTTGAAATTCTAATTCATGAACATAGTAATTATATATGTAGATAAAATATATGCTGACAATTTATATTAATGATTATAGAAAATTATAATGGTAGTGGCTAATAAGTAATAAGTGATATTAATAGATACACTTGGTGTTTATTTTATTTTATTTTTTAAATCCTATTCTATTTACTCAATATTAGTAACTAAACAGTATATAATATCTGGCCTGATTATTTATGTTCACCGGTTGTTTAAATATTAGGATGGCGACCGAATATACTACCGACTCCCGCGGGATCGAAAAATACAATTCTTGTTGTCGGCATATTGCAAGGGGAAGAACTTAAACTTCGCAACCGTAGTGTTTCTGTACAATGGCGAACGAATCAAAACTTCAAAGACCGCTAACGAGGTAATGTTATCCGATTTATTGGCCCCGTCGTTAATTAGTGTAATCGTATTAATTAGCCCGTCGTTAGTGTAATCGTATTAATTAGCTTGCCCGTTGTTAGTGTAATCCGATTAATCGGCCTGTTGTTAGCGTAATCGCAATAATGGTTTCGATTGATCGACAATGTAGATCATATAAAGATTGCTTGAATCTACCGTTGAGTATCGCGGTAGCGGAAATTGTAATTTTGGTCCTCTAAATTGTCCTATTTCAATTTTACGGACAATAACTTTGGAAGTTTAGCATTTTCGGTCCTATTTTAATTTGCTTCAACTTTTAATTCTACTATTTGATAAATTATGCGGCTAACAACCTCATCGTAATTTAGTTATATGAATAATTAATTATAAATAGTTCTATAACTTGGTTTATATACTTATCATCTCGCACGATAAAAAAATCTAGCAAAACCTAAGTTAGACTACGAGATTATAGTTTTCAAAAGAGGACCAAAAATGCTAAATTTGCAAAGTTGTTGCATGTGAAATTGAAATACGATAACTTACAGGACTTAACAGAAATAACAATTTTCCCTACTTCATTATATTTTATTATTATACTAACTATGATTTGTTTATTTAATATAATAGCTTGGGATGGAGGATGGAGATCAAATAGATGCAATGGTGCATCAAAATGGAGGTGGCAGAGCTTCAAATTAAATGTGTGATGCATCCAGTTTATTTATTTATACATTTTATTCATTTATGAAATTAAACTATGGAATTGCAAACGTATTATGTGGCTCGAATTTCATGTACTCACTATATTAATTATCAGATTTTTGAATTTGTAATATGTGGCTCGAATTTCATGTACTCAATATATTTGGTGTTTAATTTTTTTTTAAATCAAAATATTATATAGTTGCAAATGCATCTTCAAATTCTTTTTAATATATGTATTTGTTATTCACTTGTGTTTTTTTTTTTTCATTTTTTTAATTTCTTTTTTGAAAAATTCAAGCTACATTATGAATTGGAGAAGTATTAGAGATGCATGATTCGAACTCCAACTAGATTGTCTCAGTTAACATTTAGAGGGTGTGTTTGGCTAAGCTTATTTTAAACAGATGATAAACTCTTACGTCTAATAAGATGTTTTAAGAGCTGATAAGCTGTTACATCTTGTTTTTAGGATTGATTTTCAGAGAGTTTGGATAATGAACTTATTTCCTATTTTCACTCATTATAAGATCTTAAAAAATGTGGGGTAGAGTTACTTTAATAGAAAAATATTATTTGCTCTCCAACAATTTTGTTTGAAAAAAAATTAAGATTTTTTTTTTTTTAAATTTACCAAACATTTTGGAAGAGCTTATAAGCTCTAAAACATATTAAAATGATCTTTTTAACATCTTATAAGCTTATCCAAACATCCTCTTAGTTTTTTAAAAATACTTCATTTTTTTGTAAATTGTAGGAGAGACTATTTAGTGGCGAGTCCACTCATATGGCTAGGGTAAACTCAAGCTCCCCCTTATTTGTTGTAAAATTTCTCCGCCTTTCTTCAATCTTCTTCTTCCATGTAAACTTCAGCTTTATGTTTTAGTTTTGTAAAACATACATGTGGTGCAATATACATTGTAGTTTTATACTATTGATTTACACATAATAATACACAATCACTGATGTGTATATGTGTTTAGTTGATAGTTATTTATGTAGATTTACGATTTAACACCATATGGTGTATTTCAACAGGTGTAGCATCTCATTAAGCACACGGTGACTAACATTGGGGAGATGTTTACCCTAATTTGATATTCTATTTTGAGAAACTTAATTTAATTGAAGAAATTAGGTATTCAATTAGTAATTCGATTTGGTTTAGAATGCCATATGAAGTTGAGCTCAGACTTCTTATTAATTGAGAAGAAAAAATGAGCAAAAAAGAACTAATTTCAATAAGAAAAAGAACAAAAAGAAACTTGAAGGTAATGAAGCACATTTAAGCTTTCAACATTAACACAATATATATATAGCCAACAAATGTGTAAGTCACAAAAAAGACAAATGCTATAATAACGGCTGGTAACAAGAAAGTTAACAACAAACGTCGGCACATTTAAACGTATATAATTTGAGGAAGTATTTGGTACATTTTCATAATTTTGGGGTGTGTTTGAGAAGCAACCTATAATTTTGGGGGGCGAAGTGAGATATATGGAGTTTTGTGCAAAAAGTACCCCTGTGTTATCTTGAAATAGCAAAAACCCCCCTGTGATAAATAAATTAGCAAAAACCCCCCTATGAAATTTTGTCAAAGGCATAAACCCCCCTAGGGTATTTTCGTGTTGCACACTCGCCGGACCTGCGGCTGTTAGTTGTTTTTAAGACATAAAATGACAGAATTGCCCTCACAGATTTATTAAATTGTAAATCTGAAAAAACCCTCTTATTTTTATCATCGTCTTCTTCGTTCATTCTCATTAGTTTCTTGCCAATTCGATACAGAAAAAAGCTACAGACAAAAAAAAAACTATAATTTGCTACCCTACAAAATGTTAGAAATACGGAAAAATCAACCCCACCTAAAATTACACGAAGTCGAAAACCCACTTAAAATCCTAAGAAGTCAAAAAAAGTTACAATTTTTCTTCTCATAAATGCCCAAAAGCAGGACCACAGCCCAAAATTCGCATACTCATTCGCTGTGTATATATATATATATATATATATATATATATATATATATATATATATATATATATATATATATATACACACATATAGCTGTTAATGGCTTTCAAAAAGGCAAAAATAAAGTGCAACTCACCTAAAGAAAAGAAAAGATGTTAATGGCTTCGTTTTTGTGAGAAATCACATTAACGATTTCACCTTCTTTTTTAATCGAGCGAGAATAAATATTTTGTTAGGGATTTTGGGGGTTTTGGTGAAATTATTTAGGGTTTTCTTTCGGATGGATAGGAATACATACACTTCTTTTTCTTCTTTTTTTTTTCTTTGTGAAACAGATAGAATTAAACATGTTAAAACTCAAATAAATGTCTCTGCTTTTTACTCGAGGGCATTTTAGTCTTTGTAGGTCGGGTCAAAGCATAAATATGTAATGGGTCATGTGTGCTATTTATAAAATTTCAAAAGGGTGGTTTTTGCTAGTTTATTTATCACAGGGGGGTTTTTGCTATTTCAAGATAACACAGGGGTACTTTTTGCACAAAACTCGAGATATATGGGATAAATGTGACAATAATCATAGCTATACGGCAAGTCTACTATATATATATATATATATATATATATATATATATATATATATATCAGCTACACACGGCTAATTAACACTTTTCTCCTGAGTTAGAACAAAAGTAATCATTATATTACAACACAGTCCTGAAAAATAGCGACTGTAGTAATTAATTATTGTTTTTGTGACAACTGAAATGATGTTACACTGCAAAGATCTCAAGAGAAAAGAAAAATCATTCACAGAAAGATTCTGTAATTTGTAGGACAAACAGAACATAAATTTTCTCTCTCTCTCTCTCTCTATATATATATATATATATATATATATATATATATATATGTATATATCCTGTGGTAAAATAAATAAAGCTCTATCAATGGCAGAAAATGGAAGCAACAAAGAAGAGCCGGTTAAACAGCTGCTTGTTAATTTAATTATCAAGTGCAATAAGGTCTCTCTAGCTCTCTCTCTCTCTCTTTCTCTCTCTCTCTCTCTCTCTCTAGCATGCATCAGAAATGTGGATGAATGAAATATAAATTCTTAATTATTTGTTACTTAATTAGTAGTTTCTTTCAAATGAAATTAAAAATAAATAAATAAATGAAAAAAAATAAAATAAAAGAAAGTGCTGCATGCATGAATGCCACACAAGCTTGGTTTAAATATATGGTTGATTTATTTGCTAGTGTTGTTGTATTTGTTATCAAATGACAGTTATATATAGAGACTCAATTAATATACATATATGTATGTATTATTCTTTTTGATATACACAGACTATGAAAATACAAATTAATATAATTTAAAATGGTAAATAATACACTATTCGAAAATTCGTTAGACGGGATAATTATCGACTATATATACTGCAATTAATTAACTTGATTCGATTATCGCATTCGATATATAATCCAGTCAACGAGCTGCCAATACATTACATGCATTCAAATTATGTACTTCGACTTGTTTTGTTTCGTTTTTAGTGTACGTATAGTTATCAAATGTTTTGTATTTCCTCGATCACATATATTATATATTTATGTAACATTTATAATATTCGTGTAGGATGGGAAAGAGATTTACGTGAAGGTAAAACGGAACGTGAGAATAAAGAAGCTCTCGGTGGCTTTTGCCAGCATGCTTCGATCGAATATCGTTCCACTCGTTTCGTGATTGATAATCGAACTTTCTACCATGACAAAACTCCAAACCAGGTATATATATTATTTTCTTCAACCAACGCTCTTGATCCTTTCGTTTAATGCCTTTACGTTGTTTTTATTTTTTATTTTTTTGACAATGTGCGATAAAATTTGCAGTTGGGATTGGAAGATGACGATCAAATTGACGCGTTGGTTGATGCGAGTGGAGCTTGATAATTTGAAGATGAAGACCTTTTTTGATTAGCTGCCTGATTAGTAAAATCAGTACTAATTAGTAATTACTATTAACTAGCTCTTAATTAAGACCTCTTTTTGTATTAGTAATTAACTATTGAAACATCTGTTGGAATTAATGCACTTTCTATAAGTGTATCTACATGCATGTACAATGTATGATAGGATACATGAATAGGCAAATACATGAATACTTAGATACATGTATATCTAGGATTCATGATGAATATATTTAATATGATGCATGTACTACTTATGCCTAGATTAGTATAAATAGGTGTAAGATTGTATTTGTAATTCAACATGTATTAGCAAGAGTAAAATATGTAGGAGATACGTACTCCTCGATTATTTCCTTGTTAATCTTGTTCATATATTTCCGCAATATATCCAACATGGTATCAGAGCCCGGTTGATTTATTAGCATGTATATTGTTTTTAAATTTCGCTGGAAGCGCAAAGGTACGCAATTAATTGTTTTAATTCATCGGGCATGTACTTGTGTGTTTTAAAGTCGTTTAATTCGCACAAAACTTTTGTTTTCCGCTGCGTATGCGTGCCCGAAAATCAAGGAGATTTCATGGCAAGTTCCAGAATCCCTCAGTGAATCAAAGAAGGAGATTTCAATGGCAAGTTCCATAAATCCCTCAACAACCTCTTCCCATCTTTGGCGGAAAAAAATTCAGCAAAGACTGAGTAGAAAGAGCAAATAAACTTCCATGAGGAGTTGTGAAGTAAAACTAATCCCCCATGTAGTATTTGCAAGTCAAAACACTTGGAGAAGGATGGCAACCACAACGGCAAACCCCAATGCAAAAAAAAAAATGTTTGGACATTTGGAGAAGTATTGTCGATCCAAAAAAAAAATAAAAAAAAAAAAACAAAACACCAAGAAAATTACTCCGAAGAAAACGAAGAGTATTCGTTCTTGCTAGTCATATTCCAGAAGAAGAAGAAGACTGCAAATTCGAAGAATCTTGGAGCTGAAGACGAAAGCACATTAAGAAGGAGTGTTGGAATTAATGCACTTTCTATAAGTGTATCCACATGCATGTACAATGTATGATAGGATACATGAATAGGCAAATACATGAATACTTAGATACATGTATATCTAGGATTCATGATGAATATATTTAATATGATGCATGTACTACTTATGCCTAGATTAGTATAAATAGGTGTAAGATTGTATTTGTAATTCAACATGTATTAGCAAGAGTAAAATACGTAGGAGATACGTACTCCTCGATTATTTCCTTGTTAATCTTGTTCATATATTTCCGCAATATATCCAACAACATCTGCCTTGTTAGACAGTTAATTAGTACTTGTTAATTAATAACTACAATTATGGTTGGTTTAGTTTATATTATAGCATCGATAACCTTGTCGGCAATTGTCATGTATAAACTTGTTCAATCCATATTAAAAAAAAAAAATATTCAGCCTTGAAAAAAACCCGAAAAATTCAAATAAACTCTTCACTGAAAGTATCTCAGTATATAAAAATCTCAGCACCAGATGCTAAATATAACCATAAGTGTCACTATAAATACAAATTAAATGCTCTTTACAAAGCTCTAAACGGTGCTTAAAAAAATTAAAAAATCGAGCGAGAACTAAAAATCGGAATTGGGAAGTGTCTAAAGAGAGTTGTATGTATTTTGTCAATAATTCGTTGGCCCGTTGGATGTTGTGGAACACAAACTACTCAAGCAGGTAATTCTAGCTTCACATTATTCTTCCAGCTGAAATTTTGCAAGAAGGAAATATACGTTTGTTAAAAGACGAAACAAACCTTCGACAGGTTTCGGTGAGTATCTGAGTTATTATCATCATACCTTTGGAAGTAGTAATAGAAGAAATCGGCATAAAGCAGCGTCTGAACAAGCCCTGAAATCCAAGCTGCATATATAGGCAGAACCACAACGTAAATATATACAAGAGCGGATTATATTAAAAATATAATCTGGAAAGGAACAAGATTGAACCTGTGGAAACAACAGTGGTAATGGATCCGACAAACCCGTAAACCTCTGAAAGTTTGGGTCCTTGATCCGTCGGAGATCGGTGGTCGGCGTCGGGAAATGACACTTTTGCCCTCCGATTCCTTGAGAAGCTCAGAATCCTTCGTGGACTGTTCACGGAACAACGCTCTTCCATCTTGATTCTTTCTCTCTCTCGTCACTGGTGGAATTCAATTTTTGTTATTTCTTTTGGGCATTACGTCGAACATGTTACGGGCAGAGGTGAAGAAACGTTTGTTGACAACTTTAACTCGAGTTGAACGCGACTCTTTCAGTCAGTGGTGTTACAAATACTTTATTCTTTAATCCTAAACACAATCCGTTCCAAAATCGAAAATTTTCGGACCGGAATCGGTGGAGTTCGGAAATTTTCAATTTTTGCTTACCTTAATTATATAATACATAATACTTGGAAAAAAAATCCAAATATTTGGTATTATTTTCGGAACATTAATCGGATAGGAAATCCGAATCTCTGATATATTCCAATTCCGATATAAAATTTTTGGAAGAATCGAAAGTCGGAATTTCGGAAAATCGGATTGAGAATATTGTTCCAAAATCGAAATCATCGGAAATTAATTTAATCCTCTTACACTAATCCCAAAACAAGTGACCCCTTTAAGTAAGCACCGCCACTTAACGGCCGTTACTGAAAATCAAAAGATTCAAACTCCACGTCAGTCTCACGTTAGTCGTTACCACCCCCATTTGTCTCAGTCATTATTTTTTCAAGATTTAACGTACGTCTCCCTTTTTTTCTGTTAAATGCAAGAAAAAAAAGTGTTAATCTTTGATTATTATAATAAATTAAACTTGAAGAAAAAATTGAAACGCGAATGAATATTAAATAATTTATTATTGGAAAATAAAATGCAAAAAGGAATGTTATTAAATTCCATTTACAGACAGAGGAAAGTTGGACCTCGTACGAGATTTTCTCCACATGAATTACAGAAAATTTTTGTACGCTGTTCATCACTAACTTTAACTTTTTACTAAATGGGATCTTGATTTTCTTGGTTTTTTTTTATGTTAATTATTTTATGCTACATTCTCTCAGATTTTGTTCTTGGTCCATTTGTTTTTTCGAGATTGGAAACTGAATTTTGGTGGGATTCGAAGTTGCCTAATGCTGGGGTTTGGTGATTCATTTCGCTTCTGAAAGTATTCATTTCATTTGTCGAGAAGAAGAAGAAGAAGAAGAACTCGGTTTCATAAACCCTACTGCGAAATCAAGTTTTCGTTTCATAATTATATTTTAATAGTTACTTAAAATATAATTATGTTTTTTTTTTAATTAAATATTTATTGATTATCTAAATTATGTGACAACAGTGGACTAGGTCACTGGTGCTCTGTTCTCTCGTACGACGCATGTGTTCGTCTATGTCTGAATTCGTGGGCCCGCGGCAGTATGGAAGCTCCGACTTTTCTCGAAAACAAATGTACATTCCGATTTTTGTAGGTTGAGGCATGTTTTATTACAGTCCGAGGAAGAACTGTTGAAAAAAGAGTCGTCGCTCGTTAGTGAAGGAGCTTCTGTGAAAACTAAGAAAACCATCGGCAAGATTAAAGTCCAAGGTTTCCTATTATCTTTTAAGTTTTCTATACGATTAATTCGAATGTTTTTGTACTATAAAAAATCTTAATTTTTTTAATATTTTTTTTTGGTAGTGCGAAAAGTGAGAATGGGGTTGGACCCACCGACAGGGTGCGCGTTTGCTTCTTTAACATCATCATCTTCCGTAAAGTTGGAATCTTTGCAGCTTCGATTATCGAATGTGAAATCCGTTTTCTCTTCTGAGAGGAAAGCATTAAAAAGAGAACGTGTAAAACCGATTATGACAGTGAATGGATCTTTATTACATCAAAGTATGGCTTACGTTGTTGTTGGTGCCCGTCGGTACTTAAGAGAAGTGCCGGAGCTTATCAAGAGTGGTTTTAATGCTTGGCGGAGCAGTTCGTCTTCTTACGAAGTTGTTCAAGGTATCTACTTTTCGGACAATTATTTTTTTCATAATTCTATGATATACATATATATAAATAAATGTGGAAAGTAGTGCAAATTTATAAATAAATCGAATGTGGAGAAAATGTGGATTTTCTCTTACTTTGGAATCCTTGTGTTTTGCTTCTCTGTCTTCGTACAACTCGGAAAAGATGTAATTTTTCATTTTTTTCGTTTTTGATTTTTTGCTGAATGGGACATTATTTAATTTTTTATTTATTTTTATTTTCGTTACAGAATCGTATTACTGCTTGTTGAGATTGAAAAGTTCTCCCGAAGAGGATGCATTGAGAATGCAGCCAGGATCTGGCGAAAATCGTGTATTGTATGTTTTTTTTTATTTCTACTTTTTAATTTTTGCTTTTTCAATATTAAATATATGGATAAATATTTTTGTTAATATACAGCTTGCCAGATGGATTGGGCGATGATCTAGTGATTGAGATACACGATTCGAAGGGAAAGTATTGTGGCCATGCTGTACTTCAAGTGGCTGATATTGCTGATGAATCGGTATTTTTACTTATCATCTGAAATTGTAATTTTTTTTATTATTATTATTTATTTATTTATTGTGATTTTAATGCAGGGGGAGAAGCTTCGTTCGTGTTTTATATATCACGAACCGGAGCACGAGCAAGTTGGGAAAGTACAGTTACATATTAATTACTCAACTGCACCAGATGACAACAGTCACAAGGTATGCATTAATTTTTAAATAGGAAAAAAAATTGCACAAAAAAAAAAAAAAACCGAAGAAAGAAAAAAACAGTTCTAGTAGAGTACCGAGAAAAATAAAAATAGAGGCTTAATTGTTCGAAGGCTTAATGAAACAAAAGTCTATTCCAAGTAGCAAGACCCACCTCTCATACTTAATCAAGATTTTTATTTTCTTGATGACCTTCTTTATTGCATGTATATTATTATTAGGCCTCGTTTGGTTGGGGAGATTAGCCATGATTAACTAACTAATGGAACTTTGTTTGATGTTTGGTATCCCCAATATTTTTCCAAGCCGATCCGCAAATATTATGTTATCTTGCCTTTTAGGCATGTTTTAGATGTGATCTTAGATTATTTAATTTTATCTTGGCTAATCTTATCTTGGCAACCAAATGAGGCCTTATTCTTCTTCAACGACTCTCACTTCTTAACCGTTAAGCTTAGTCTTTTTTTCGATGGAAGCTCGTTGTCGCCTTTCATGTAATAATACTCTCTAATTGTTACCAAGGTTGTGAAATTTAAACGGAAGACACTTTGGTAACAATTAGGGATTATTTATTACATTAGAGGTGACAACGAGCTTCCATAAAAAAACAAGAATAAGCTTAATCGTCGAGCAGAATATATACCTGCAGTAGAGAAGAGCATCAAGAAAATCGAATCTAGGTGTATGTATGAAAGCTAACCGGAAATAAACTTGTGTTTAAATAAGCCTTCGCCTTTATTGGAACTCGGGCTTTTTTCCTTTTTCCTTTTTTTTTTTTTTTTTAAATTGTTGGAAATATAAATATTAAATGATTCCTCATATAAGCTTTTTTGTAATGAAATTGGGATGCTTTAGCTTTTATACAAAAGGGTATTATGATGTTCGAAAAACAGTATTTTCACTTTCGATTTTGGAATTATCTCTCGGCTAATAACATTTTGTTTTTTACCTGTTAAAATAAAAAAAAGTACGCATCGGTAGCGGAGACTATTGCGTACGACTGCGTCTTGGAGACCGCGATGAAAGTGCAACAGTTTCAACAGAGGAACTTGTTGCTTCATGGTTCTTGGAAGTGGTTGGTGTCGGAATTCGCATCCTATTTCGGAGTTTCGGATGCTTACACGAAGCTTAGGTACGATTGCGTTGTTGGTGTTTTCGTTTACGAGAATTCGTATGTGTGCTAATTTAATAAAATTCAATTCAAGTTTTAATTCTCGTTTCCTCGTCAGATATCTTTCGTATGTTATGGATGTTGCAACTCCGACTGCGGACTGTCTCGATTTGGTGCATGAGTTGCTCCTACCTGTCGTCATCAAGGGAAAAACGAAGCAAACGCTGAGTCATCAGGAGGTACATATTAGATTCCGATTTTATTTTCGTAATGGAATTGGAAAGAATACGTATTAGATTCCGATTTTAATTTTCTAAATTTTCAAATCTATTCCGGAAACTACACTTATAATTAGGGGTGCAAATTGGAACGCAATTTCCAATTTCCGCCGGTTCCGATTTCCGAAATGTTCCCGATTTTTTTGGATTGGAATTGGAACTATATTAAATAAATTTGAAATTTCCAATTTCCGATCCGATTTAATTCTGAAAATTTTCGATTTTTTTTTCCGAAAAATACACCTATGAATAATATATATTATATAATACTTATTTTTCCGAAAAATATACCTATAAGTTTTGTTTTAGGATTTTGACATAATGAATTGTTGTTAGAAGTTTTATTTGATATTATGCTGTGTTTATTTTTATTTATTTTTTTGAACTGAAATTTAGTAGTTACTAGTTTTACTTTTATCTGCGTGGATGTTGTTATTTTTGAACAATATGAACATTTTAGAAAATTTCGGCTAAGTTTTGAAATTTTAAAGCTTATAATGTGATTTCCGATTTTTACCGAAATTCCAAAATTTCCGGGCCTTTTGGAATCGGGACGAATTTTTAGATTCCGAAAATTTTGGAATTGGAATTGGAATTGATTTTGTACTTCCGATTTTTTTTTCGAAATTTTCCGAAAAGGCTAATTCCGATCCGATCCATCCGACTTTCACTCCTACTTATAATATTCATATTTTTATAATGTATTTTATATTATAGGTGACTGAAAAAGCAAAATTTCCAAATTCCGCCGATTTCAAACAAAAATTTTCAATTTCAATTTTCGATTTTTCCGTAATTTTTTCTCGAAATTAGTTTTTTAAATAAAGAGAAATATTATTGTAGATTGTAAACACCTCCTAAATTTTTTTAATCATCAATTATCAGGTCCGATTATTAGGGGAAGTGTCCGAAGAAATCAACCAAATAGCAACCTTAGTTTTCGAAAACTACAAATCCCTCGATGAATTGTCACCCTCGGGTATGGTAAACGTGTTCGGGCCCGCTTCGGGCCTAGCAGCACCTGTTCTTACACCTGCTTTGAAACTCTACAAGCTTCTGCACGACATTCTTTTGCCCGAGGCACAGTCGAAATTATGCAGATACTTTCAGGTAATTTATTTCACTCTCGATTATCTTTTTCTTAATTAATTAATTAATTAATTGGGAAATATTTTTAATTGCAGAATGCTACAAAGAAGAGGTCTAGAAGACACTTGTCGGAAACAGACGAGTTCGTTTCAAACAATACCATAACATATTAATGGATCCAGTCGCACTTTCTACAGCTTATAAGAAAATGAAATCACTTTGTATGAATATTAGAAACGAGATTTCGACCGATATCGAAATCCACAAGCAAGATCTTCTTCCTAGGTAATTTTCTTTCCTCTTATGTTATATTTATTTTATTTTATTATTTAAAAAAAAAATTAATTTTTTTTTTTTCGGTGCAGTTTTATAGACCTACCAAACCTTTCGAGCTCGATATACAGCACGGAGCTCGCTAGCAGATTAAGGGCATTTCTCGGTTCATGCCCTCCACCGGGCCCACACCCCCCGTAGTCGAACTCGTCATCGCTACAGCCGATTTTCAAAAGGATCTTGATTTCTGGAATATTTGGTACTTTTATTTTATTTATTTAATTTTTTTAATTTAAAAAAAAAAATTAAAGTCAATTTTAACTGCATTGCAGTTCGATTAAAGGCGGGGTTGATGCAAAGGAGTTGTTTCATGTGTATATAACCCGTTGGATCCAAGATAAACGTCTTTCTTTACTCGAGTTTTGCAAGCTATGACCAACTATTATTTTTTTCTATTTTTTTTTATTTTTTTATAATTTCATTCGATAATATGATTGCAGGTAAAGACAACCAGCTTTCCAGCTCAGCACTCGACAACTTCTTTCATCGATGAAACCTATCACCGTTTAAAGGATACACTTTCCAAATACGATGTCATAATCAGTCGATGGCCCGAATACACTTTTACATTGGAAATGGTATATATATATTTTTTTTAAAGTTGATCGTTTTAGTGGGGAAGAAAAAGAAAAACAAAATAATTTAAAAAAACATGTCATATAAAAAAGGTGAGAAAATTTAGTGCTGGAAGAGGAAAAAAAAAAGAAAAAGAAAATATTTAAAAATAAATATATTTAAAAAAAAATTAACCTATAAAGATTACTAAAGTTCCAATTTTCTTCAATTTTGGAAAAAAAAAAAATCAAACAATATAATTTCTTGTACCAACTCATCACCCCGAAACCAATTGAACTACACCCATGCTGGAAACAACAATATAATTTCTTGAAGTAATTCGTACAGGTTTTTTTTATCGTGATTGATACCCATTGCCCGTTGGTTTAAACACGGTGGAAGCGAGTACAACAAGTTTTACCGGAAACACTTACATGAGCAACTCGCGAATGTAACACAATAACGAAACATCACCAAGTCAATAATAATTAATTGGATTAACATAAATTGAATAACTCGAAAGATTAACTGAAAGAAGTATTTACAATTGTGGGAGCTTAGTCTTGGTATTAACACATGATAGATAAATTAATATCATTGGACCATCGATTTTAAACGATCGATGACTTTTTTTATCTAATGCTCCAATAAAACACAAACTAATTGTTAGTCGAACTTCTACTTAAGTCAAAACTTGTGCAATAACAAAATAGAAAAGTAATCTCAAAAATGGGATAATAATAATGATAATTATAGTATTTAGAAATGATGAAATAACATGATTGCGTCGTCTAAATCCATCAAGCAAGATTCCAAAATCCTCGTGACATTGGCCCAACGAACATATTTAGTATTCGATTCCCCAACGAGCTTGTCTTTAGGCAACCTGGCGAATAACGAGATGAAAAGGCTTATTTAAAAAAAAATTCAAAACCATACTCGAAAATTGTATCACGAAATTTGATTTTCTACACTTTCTTAAAATTACCTCTTTCGCTTGATCTTTCCCTCATTCCTTGTCAAATCTTAACGTGTACCATTTTATTGATTTTGAATCCCTCTCTTGGAAAATCGATAGCATTTCTCATCTTCCATAGCCGAAAGTCCGACTGTTTTGCTGTAGACGTCTTCACATGCTGCAATAAATATATATATATTTTTTAAATCCGAGTTCTTTCGCTTAATGAAAATGAGTTCCTAACCAATACTTCGATATGTGCTTAAAAGCCCAAACGAATATAGATGTTCGGGTTCTATTTACCTCCATTTGCAAGAAGTCATCTTTCCAAAGCTTGTACAGAATCGCGATTGTAGCTTTCTTTTCAACGAATGTACAGTCTGAAATCTGTACGAGAATAAATAAATTGAAGTCTCCGATCCCAAATGTGCACACACACATACTTAAAGATAAAGTTAATCGAAATATACTCATAACATACACAAAGGTGTATCAGGGACTCCGCAAATAACAAAACTTAAATATGCGAACTTCGTTTCTCCCCAAAAAACAAAAAAAAAAAGGCCCTTCCGTAAATATTTCACTTCTAAGCCAAAATTTCTTATTACAAGTTGTTATCGGCACCAGATGATAACTGTTCAAAGTTATATGTTTTGGCTCTATGAAATTAAACGTATTCCGGAATATTCGAACAGAAATAAGTGGCTATTATTTATATTTAAATAATTTAATACAAAATATAACATGTACGGCAACAAATATGCTTCCGCAACATCATTACAGTGTTTCGATTACCTTTTCAGTTTCCATAAGACGACCAGCTTTGGACAGTAACCTGTATATCCTGTAGGCCTCCGGCCCATATCTTCTCATTACCAAAGACTCCACCTAAATTCAAATACCATAAGATGCTGCATGCATAAACTTCTTAACGGGGTGGGGGGGAAAGAATTGAGAATTAAAGAAAATTTACTAACTTCTTCATTTTGAGATAATTCAATGATTTCCTTTATATCTGTAGACGGGGAAAGGTGAAAAAAGGTGCGGATTAGACACTCGATGCATACAACAAATTTTCGGATTTTGGATTAATAAATAACATTTGACCATTGAATTGAAATATTAGGATGAATAGAATTTGTACCGATGCAGTAACTTTCATCCATTCCTGAGGAGAGTGTTTCACAACCAAGCTGGTCGAGCAAAGATCTGACACGTTCGAAGTCCATGCCAAGACCACCCTCTTTTTTTATCACCTCGTCGTATATAGCATTTATGGAGAGATATTCTGAGAAAAAATACTTCGTAAGTCACATGAGTGATGAAAAGTGCCATAAAAAGGATTTTAAATTCGACATTGACAAACGAATCTCCAAAAGTAATATTTTTGCTTATCTTCAGTTATTTGGCTATTGACTATCTTTATTGTACTTAATTTATCATTGACAAGGCATCCTTAACTTTTCTCATAAACTACATAATCAATGTACCGCGCCCTTCAATTCAAAGAACTTATATACAGTGAATGGAGATATATAAAATGTGACCTCAAATTGAATTTAGGTATTAAAAAAAGAGTCAATACCAGATTTTTCAGCTTTCAGTCCACTCTCTGATTGTTTACTTAACTCTAACATTGCGCTCAGCACAATGGCAGCTTCTTCGTTAATCTTTGATTTGACATGTGCGATACAAGCCTATAACAGGTCCCAAGAAAAAGAAACATCAAATAAAGTATGTCAATAAATAATCAAATACGATAAATCAAAAAAATTACAATCACAAACGAGGTTGACCAAAGTAATTACGTAAATACTTATCACAGCAAACCTTATGCCGCAGGCGGCGCAAAAATTCTTCCACATTGACACGCCAAAGAACTTCTTTCTTTTTATCGGCATCCAATTCGCCTTCATCTTGCTTCCGCTATTTAATCCAAAACAATAAAATATCAACAAACTCAAATATAGTATTGAAGGAGACTTCATAAAACAACCATCCCAACCTTCTGCCCGCTTTTCACGCTAGTAGTAGTTTCATTACCCTTCTCTTCAGAGTGATCGTCCATTTCGAGAAAGAATCTCATCGACTCCATTGGAGCAGCTTCTGCCAAAACACGTTGATCTAGTGGTGGTTCTTCTACCTGTTAGTTGGGGGGAATAGAAAGATAATGACACAAACAAGAAGTTCAAAAGAGTGCATTAAAGTTATAGAAAATACAAATATGTGAAGCTACCTCATAAAGGTCCAGTACTGCTCAAAGATCCTATTGGCTATTACCATAAATATAGGAGAAGTCGAAACAGAGCTACCTCTCAAAAGTCCTATATTACTGCTCGACCAACAGATTTATAAGTGAAGGATTTACCCAATACACGAGTTACTTCCCGTAGATATGCCGCCTAATACTATGTTGCATTGCGAAAAAGACTAGCAGGGCACGATCCACATTACTGTTAAATATGTGGTGAATGAAAACAAACTGTATAAAATACATGAAAATGAGGTAAATTCTTTGAGTATTCTGTTCCTTTTTCTTCTCTAAGCTCCCAATAAAAAAGATTTGCAAAACTGATTTTCAGTTCTCAGTACTTCATCTCGAAACAAATAGATTCCAAGTGTTAAAAGCATCAACAATTGGGCAAAAAAAGAAGTGGAAAAAATTTATATACTCGTATAGAAATGTACAATAAGAAGGTAAAAACTACCTGTCTTTTTCTTCTTTCCCTTTTCATCAACAACATGTGGTTCTAGATGTGGGTCCGGAGCTGGACAGTGTTCAACAAATCGGGCATTCACAAGTTTAGTGAAGCTTTCTCGCCCAACATTTTCAGAACTACCTGCACAGGAAAAGAAAAACAGTAGAAAATACTGGATCTAGAGTTGTCAGATTCATAGCAAGGTACTAATATCCCTCAACGGGGCAAGTAGGATGTTATAGCAACTATCACAATGTGATCTTAAATAATTCTTCAAATAAGACATTGTCCAACTTTCATCCTTAAACTTAATTTAATTAAGAAAAAAAAAATCTTTTAACAAAAAACAAATAATTTTATCTACCATCAAAATTGTTTAAACATGCCTGGCTAGTTGTATCAAGATTTCATATCTGCATTTGGAGTTTTGAAATAGAGATCTCAAATGTAAATTTTGTGAAAGTTAAAAAGAATGTGTATACAAGTAAAAAGAACTGCATAATTAAATCTCAAGTACAATCGGCTCCTCCACTATCCACAAGCATTTTACCAGAAGCACACTATAAAGCAAAATAAACAGCAAATCATTAATAATACCTTCTATATCTGCATAACCAGCAATCATATCGTTAACCGAAAGCCTGCCGTGTTGAACTAACCCCTGAAATATTACTAGACACTAAACAAAACGAACCAATTAATTGATCAGGCAATCAACTTCAACATCAAATATCTAAGTACATGAATAAATAACAAATGAATTTTTTTAAAGAGGAGAAAGGAAAAAAACTCCTCACATCTTTGCCAAGTTCCTCTGATACAATTTCGTAAAATTTAGGAGCCCTCAACTTGTGTATTACGTTATCGAATAGAGCCATGTATTGGGTTACCATCCTTGGTGGCTCGCCGAAAACAGCTACAAAATCGAACAAATATTACCGTAAAAACACTAACAAATTGTAAGGTCTGTTTGGTTTGGATAAACTTTCTGATGAACAATTTTCCAATAATCATCGTCAAAAAATCATTTTTTTTCATAATACAATTTACAAGGATGAATTTACCGAGCATAGGTCACCGTAGAAGGATGAGATTATATGGACTGCGAGTTGAATTCCGTATGGCGACGCCATCACTGTGTGTGTGTGTGTGTGTGTGTGTTTAATTATTCTACTGTTATCAAGTACTATGGTTCTAGGGTTTACTTCCGTCGGAGAATAGATACCGGCGAGGGGGCTGGCGGAGAAACGATTCACGGTTAAGTTTCGCGGTGGCCGTGTTTGAGAGAAAAAGAAGGGAGTGTGGGAGAGGGGAGAATGGCGGGGTGGGGAAAATTCTTGGGTTAGGGTTTTTTTAATTATATTTAGTGTGAAACTAAATTCTTTATCAAAAAAAAATTGTAATTTGTATTTTCGAAATTACTATTAACTTTTTAATTAATAACCAAAATATAGTAAAAACAAAATAAACACTAGACTCGCATACCCAATTTTCATGTTACAGGCCTCGCATTAGACCCGATTAATTAGGGGTTAATATGCTAAATGTCCCTAGTTGGAAACATAACTGGCTGAGGAATACAACTTTAATATTTTTTTATGAATTAAATCATTTTTTAGAAAAATAAATATGAGTCACATCCTCAATTTTTCTTTTATCTCTAATTTACCATTAACCTAAATTCATAAATTCTAAAGTCACGTTTTTCTCAGATTTATTGTCTCTCAATCTCGCTCTCTTTCTATCAATCGTTTCTCTCAGATTTATTTTTCTTTTTTCTTCTGTCTCTCAATCTCGCTCTCTCTGTCTGTCAGTGTATTTCTCTCGCTCTCTCTCACAATCTTTATCTCTCTATTTTTCGATATCGCTATCTCTCTCTGCCTCATTCCTTCTCCACCAGTCCAATATAATCCACTATTGAGGAAGCGGTGGTTATGGCGGTGAAGACGGCGGCAATAAGCGGATGGTTGTAGAGGCAAGGAGACGGCAGCTATGGTGGTTTAAGGTCAGATCTATGATGGAAGGCGCGGCGACGGTGTTGAGCATGGATGGTGGTGTGATGGCGGCGCTCGGTGATGGCGTGGTGGTGGTGGATGGTGGTGGATGGAGGAGCGGATTTAGGGTTTGGTGGGAAAAATTTAAAAAAAATCGATTTGGATGTTATGGGTGTCTATGGGTCTGGCGGCTAGGGTTTGTAGGAGGAGTTAAGGTTTCAAGATGTCTATGGATGATTACGGATTACTACGGTTTCCTATGGGTTTCTGAAGATGTCTACGACCGAAAAAATTAAAAAAAATCGTAATTTTCACTTTATGTAGAAAAGAAGGGGAAAAAATAGATTTTTATATAATGATAAAATACGGGGGAAAAAAAACGTGTTTCACGTAAAAATTAAAAAAAGTGCTAGATGCAAACTTAAAAATGTTAAATAATACCATAGTTCATCATTGTATATTTACAATTTAGTGTAATTTTGAATTTGTGAGTGGAGGGGCATTTTTGGAATGAATTTAATAAAGGATGTGAAACAAATTTTAGTTAGACTTGTCATTTAGTTCTAATAAGATTTGTCACCAATGACTTATATCTTAAGACCCCTTAAATTAGATTGGATTAATTTACTACTGATTAACTAATTAATTAGTTAATAATATGTTTGGTTCTTTTAGATTGTCAGTAAGTATTAAATTTGTTATATTCTATTATTATATATGAACTATGAAGTATCTATAAAGTCTTTTATTAAACAAATTAATTTATTGTTTTAAGGATAAAATTATAATATTATATTTTAGTCACCCCTACAAAATTAGACACGATGTGTAACTAATTTCACGACGTAGTAATACTTCGGACTTCAACTCTAGTAGCGTGCTTAAGTAATGTTGATTCTTACTAACGAAATATCTTATTAACTTCTACTATTTAGTCAATCTAACATAATAGTAGCAAGCAAACTAATAATATAAATATTTAAAAAAAAATAAAGAACTATAATAAATAAATAAATTATACATAATTAAATAAGATATAATCCCATAAAAACATTTTTCACTCTAATTACGGCTTATACTATGCTACACCGGGTGAAATATACCAGATAGATCTTTACCATTCATATATACACACACACACACACACACACACACACACACACACACCTACATTTGTGTGTGTAGATCGACGGTAAAAAATCACCCGGTGTAACCTTCCCTGGGTGTAGCATAGAAATAACCCTCTAATTACATGAAGTCATGAACTTTCTATTTACATTGACTTTATAAAATTTTGTTGTAACAGACAAATATATTTCTTTAATGAAATATGGAACATCAAAAAGAAATAGAACTTTTTCTCTTTTGTTCATTGTTGCATTTACAGCAAGCCAAGATACACACAAATCCTGCAAATAAAAACTCCATTTCACATACGAGGCAAAAACAGGAACATCATATATAATTGAATCATCACCAAATTCTATGATCAAAACATTATTGTAAAAAGTCAAATTACAACTTGCGAAGACAATGTCTTACCGCTCTTACCCTTCTTCCTCCGCCAAAACAACTTCTTGAAGAAACTCCCGCCTCGATTTCTCTTACAAGGGACAACAATATCCATAGAAGCAGCAGCAGCTCCTGTTTTACTTTCGTCTTTAGTGAACTTTTCGCCATTTACATTTTGTATATCTTTCTTGGTTACGGGAGAAGCACAAAATAGTTGATGATTGTTATTATTATCGTCTGCAAGCATTTATCCAGTAGGGAAGAAGATCGATGGCTAAACATTTTCCGAGGAGTTGAAGAGGTGGTAATAACGGAGTCAGCATCAGGGGTATTTATGACTTTCTCGAAGAGAGCTGCGTCGCTAGGTGAAGCCAATGCCTTCAATTGCTTCCGGAGATACATGATTGTTTCTTGGCACTCGGCCAGTTTTTCTGAAGCTACTGTTATCTCCCAATCCTATATAAGAAATATCGATTTCTTAAGATGTGTTGTTGGTGCACAATTTAGTTATACATGTATATATATTACTAAGATGAATATTTCCGATTTTGCCTGATGTCGGAAATTACACCGTTCTGAATGAAACTTGAATGATGCAAGCTTACATTTTGGAGTTGCTTTTCCCACTGGCTTCCGTTATCTAGAACTTCCTCGCTGGTCATACAGATATCACAAGGTTAGAAAATTGAAAGCCCAAAATATGCGTTTCTCGAAATGCAATTAAAAAAAAAATCGAATTTGTACCTTTTTAGCTGCTTATTTAAGTCATAGCATGTTTCTTCCAGTCTTTCGCAAGAGTTATCTTTATTTTCCGGATCATGTTCTAAATACAAAACATTATCATAAGATTTTCCCTGTTCATGATTGGAGTCCATAAACTGATTCTCAGGCTCTCCTTTCGTCGTCTTTTCCTTTTCGACACAGTTTCCATTTTTGCCCTCGAATTGCTTCACAGTTTCCATTTCTGAGTTAAGATCCTCAATTATATCTCGTTGGCTTGTATTATTCTCTACAGAGTTATTAGCTGATCCACTGTCTACCTCACTCTCACTTCCCGATTCATCCCAATCCAAACGGTTCCTTATTGCATCTTTCATGCACGAAACATCCTGCATGGAGAAGCAGTGATTCACAACCCATTCCAAATTGGAAGCTACTTCGACAACAAAATGTTCAAAATCACCCTTTCCATTCAACAAATCATTGCAAGTTCGAACAAATCTTTGCAAGGTGGCAGAAAGTTGTCACTTTTCCATTGGAAAACTCGAACCACATAGCCCGTTGGGTTTTTCTCCGGATTCTTAGTCGATAAAAGCTTATCAATATCACTATCTTGAGATGGTATATTTATTCCTTCGACGAGCTCAATAACTTTACGTATCGCTGAGCTGAAATTCAACGAGAATTTGTGTCCACTCTTCTCCGGAATTGGGATATTATTATCTGCAGAAAGAGAAACTACTGCTAACTTTTCCATCTCAGCAAAGTCATACATAAGACTCATCTGAAGCTCCCATGTTTCTGTGAGAAGCCAAAGACTCGGAGCAGCTGGCTTTATCTTCGCTGCCCACATCAGACGAAGCAGATACCAAAGAGTGTTCTTGCAAGAAATGTAAGTATTTACACGGTTCGACACTCGTTTCCAATTTCGCCCTTTGGGCAGCATCGGCCATTCGGCGAGTATATTCTCTTTCTTCATTCCGAATGTGAAGCTCCTTCTCGAGAACACGAAGCTCGTATTTCAGAGATGTGTTTTCCTTTTCGGTGGATTCTACTCTCGACATAAGAGCACTAAAATCAGCCTCGATTTGAGTTTTGTACTTGCTTAAATCCTCAATCACCTTCTCCTTTCCTGATAGAGATTTACTTAGCTGAGTATTCTCAGCACCTAATTTTGCGAGCCTCTTACCCGAGTCTGCTAACTTTTCATTTAACGCAATTGTTATTTTCTCAAACTCATCCGATCTTTTCACCATTGCACTATGAACTCGCTTATCCTGCTCTTTCTATACGAAACGCAATTGCAGCATACATTCCTTCAACGCTGCATCCAAGTGGCCTATTCTTTCGTCGGAAGTAGCTTTCTTTTGTAAAACCTTATCGAGTTCTTGTTTCAAAGATATTGCTTCAATCTGCGCCTTCTCCCAACCTATACGCACATATACAAATCGAGATTTACTCAATGCAATAAATAAAAAATAAGTCAATGCAACAACGTCGAACAGTAGATCACCTGCAATAGCTTCCTCTGCAATTTTCACCTGTTTTTTCGCAATATTATCCTTTGCATTACACTCGGAAAGGGCCGAAGAAAGCTTTTCATTCGATATTCTAAGATTTCTTTCTAAATCTGTTTTCTCAATCAGAAGCTTCTGAACCTGAAATTAAAAAAAAAAAAAAGAAAAAAAAAAAAACAATGTCACACAACACTAAGAAAATTCATATCACAAGACATACAACAAGCAATTAATAACCAGACCTTATTTAATTTTTCGTCTTCTTCGTCTGCGTCTTCATTTTCATCTTCGTCGTGTTTGCTCAAAGAATTGCTTGCTTTATCAGCAACTAAGGTCTTCTCGGTAGATCTTATCTTCCAAAGCCACGATTTCTGATCCATTGCGTGTTTTCCCGTAGCTTCCAGCTCAAATCGATTTAAAAATCGCCAGAAAATCTGTTCAACATCACAATCGATTTTTCAGCGGTGGTGGTATAACATGTACACAATTTCACCCTAGAAAAAACCTAGCCACTGATCTACACCAGCTACAATGTATGGGAGCAAAATGAAGGCCCATACAATAGCATCACGAAAATCCTCATGAAAAAATTAATTGCAGCCGCTAAAAAAAAAAAAACACACACACACACACACACAGAAATAGATACAGATTCTGATTCATCTACACATTTACTGCACAACAAAAAACACGAATATCAAAGCTAGAGCTCACGAGAAGCCATGAAAAATCGAACTGTGTAACGGCCAAACAAAGTAAAACTAGGCATTGTGTGAACCGGAATCTGATAAATTAATTACGAACAAAAGATTAATTTGTAAAGCACCATTAACAAGCTGCAAAATAGGAATTAAGCATTTCATTAAGTAAATATTATAACAATATTTTAAAAATTTACCGGATTACTGGAGAAGAAAATGCAGAGTAGAGCTGCGACTGAGAGGAAACGGTGAAGAAATGCTTCAAATACACAGTGGAGATGGTTGTTGTTGTAGTTTATATATGCAACTCTTTCTCTCTCTTCTCTCTCTGTGTGTGTGCGCGCGGGATGAGAGAGAAAGAGGAAGTGTAGACTGTTGGTGGATCTGAAAGTTGGGCGGGTCGGGTCGGGTCGGGTTTTGGTTGAAAAAGGGCGGGCGGGCGTCGCGTCACTGTCAATCGGTATCTGTAGTTCCATGAATCATGTGTCGTTGATTTCTAATTTCCCGACTTAAAAAAAAAAGGTATTCAAACCAACCGTATGCGGAGAAAAAGGGGAAAACAATTTAATGTTCTAGGTTCCTTTATTATTTTTCCTTTTTTGGGAAAATGATGTTGCAACATAACTTTTATTTCCACTTTTATTTAAATAATAATGTCATCTGGACTCTATACGGAATTTTATATTATTTACGTCTCTCGTTTGGTTGATAAGTTTAGTTATAATTAATTAAGATTAGTTATAATTAATTGAACTTTGAACCTTTTTCGGGGTCGTACTCGTGCCTTCATGATGAATGAGTTATTTATTTTGTTGATATCGAATTTTAAATAATTCAACGCATAGATATGTTTGAGACGCTCGAAACTAGTATTTAAAGTACATAGAATCTTAATATATGTCATTAATTTATATAAATATAACAAATTTATATTATAGAATTGTAACATAAAAACTATTGACATCAACTATATCATCACTAATGAGTAAGTACAAAATATTTTAGACACTTAAAAATTACAATTTATTTTGACTAATATATATATATATATATATATATATATATATATATATATATATATATATATATATATATATATATATATATATATATATATATATATATATATATATATATATATATTGGCCCATTAGTTACTTTACATAATTTTCTCTCTTCATATAAAATAAATTAATTGTAGAAATATAATTTTTTATTCATTTATAATATTTCGGTCTGATATAAAAATACCTTAGTAGTAGTAATATTGGTACTAGCATCCTACCAAAATATTTCAGTACGGATACGGTGTAATTTTTTTGGTAGCCAATTACTATAGTTCATTAGGACAATCGATTGGTGGGGCAATTCGGTAAAAAAAATTCACAACCAACCAAACAAGAGATGATTAATGATATGAAAAATTCGGTTCATTAGTTTAATAATAGACGTACGTCACTTCACTTTATAACTTTCTACCTTATCTTCAACTTCGATTGTAGAAAATTTGGTTCATTAGTTTAAAACTAAGTATCGTTTTTTATCGTTGCGTATGTATTAAGAAAATTAATGAACATGCCTGGATTTCAAGGGAAAATGTATAGTATGATCAAAATACTCGTGCCATTAATTTTATTTTCATTAATAGCAATACATGCAAATTTTAAGAAACAATAATTAATACATCATCGAAATTCTAAAGTGAGAGATGATATAAAATAAAATAAAAATTCACTAAAACGATAGTTAATTTGGAGCATATGAAGTGTTAGGATTGATCTAATTTACGGAGCAAATTACCGTATAATTAAATGACACGTGTTCGAATCCAATTGGCTACTGATAACTATTTTAAAATAAATTATTATATTGTCAGCCAATCAAAATCTTCTAAAAGAAATTGGTAAAATAATGGCAGAAAAAAAGGATCCAGGAAAAACATCAGCAGTTGTTAATTCACATCTGTTTTATAAAGTTAGGCCCTCTCTCATTCACTTTAAATACACTCTACTTTAATATGGGCTCCATAGTGATTAAGCCCAAATATCAGAATCAGCCCAGATTTAATTTAATTAGTTTTTAATTAATTATAAGCTAATATTGATATAATTGAATTTTAATCTTAATTATTGGCAAAAAAGATTTTTTTTGGTTATTCCATATTATTAAAAAAAAGTTACATGAAAAAATGTAATTCCATTCTATTTATTTGGTTTACTGTCTCGGTTTAAATAATAATACTCAAAATTATATAATTTGCTTTTATGAAGATTAATTTGTATAATATTAATTATTTATTTCATATATATATTTTTTTTTGAAATTTACTAATATCATCCTCATATTATTTTCCATATAGAGTAATATTTTATGATATTAAATATTTACATGAGTAATTTAAATTATATATATAACTTAAAATCTAAATATTAAGAACCATCGTAATTAAACCGTCATAATTTTCATAATTCATCATATTTAGTTGGTTTTAATTCCATTGTTTTTATTTAATTATAATTTGCACCATGTTTTGAGTTTTTTTTCTGCTCTTCATATACGCCGGGATGGGAAAGGTGTAACTCATGCTTTAGCTCAACTGTCTTTTAAAGATCCGACTCTTTTCAATTCTTTGCCACTGGATATTCAAAACATTGTAATAGTTGAATCAATTATCTGAAATGAAAATTTTCTTTTCTCCAAAAAATAAATGTCTTTCTGAATATTTATATTTATATATTTTATGATAAATATTTGATAATAACAATAAATGAAATAAATAATAAATTTGTTAAGAAACTAGGAAATAATATACAAGAATAAGTAGGGAGAAAATGTAATGTATTATTTCATATCTTCAAGTGTACAAATACATTACATGGTGTTCTATATATATAGAACTAGAAAGACCTCTCAAAGGTCATGAGTTACAAGACCATAATGGAATCATCAATAGGTATTATGGTGTGATAATGGTGGGAGTGATGGTGCTTGATGATGGTGAATAATGGTGAGTAATGGTGGTCATCCACACCTTTAAGAAATCATAACACTCCCCCCTTGGATGTCCACCATCTATGAAATATGCCTCGTTAAAAATCTTGTTAGGAAAACCCATTGGGACAAAACCTAATCAAAGGAGAAAAGAGTACATATCCACGTGAAACTTGCGAGCGTGACACTGCCTCGTTAAAACCTTGCCAAGAAAAACCCATTGGGAAAAAAACTTGGTCGAATTACAGTATTGTTATAAGTAGTGCTCATGCTTCCCCTGATTTCGACATATGACTTTTAATCATCTTCTCAATTAATAGTTGGCAATATTCCGATAAATGAATATGGTAATTTATTGTTTGACTTTGATACAGCCAACTATATCCGCTTTAAGATCCACGAAATTTTCCATAAAGATAGTGTAGTACACATTTTACACTTTTGGAACTTGCAATTCATTCTTTATCTTCTCGAGGGCTTAAAAAATCTTTAACTATATCCAATGATTTGACAAACATAATACCACTCAATAGAATGAGTCTTATCCATCTCTTATGTGTATTAATGGATAAAGATTCCATTTAATAGATCTTCTTTTCCAGATAAATTTTGCCCTTCCAAGATTTTTCATCTCAAATTATGTCACCAAATAATTGACCGTCTTTGTGAGCTCTTCGTGAGTCTCCACAAGATTTAGATCATTCACATCTATACCATTTAGATCATGATAATGGTAAGTCAAAAATTATTTGATCATTAACAAGGTATTCACTGAGGTGAATATACCATATTTTGAATATAATATGTAAATGGATCATTTTTAGAGTTTAACTCACGTGACCTCTGATTATATGCACAAACCACTTATTGAACGCTAGTAGCGCTAGTAGACTTTATTGAACGGTATTCACACCACTTATAAGTGTGTTAATCATTCGAACCAACATATATATTTCCCCCTCTTATATGCATAAATTATAATTGGTTAGTTGTGTACCATAATCATTTTTCACCCATTTAGGGATTCACGATGCAATCATAATGTGAAATTTGTCCTTAAAGGACATTGGTTTTCATGGCAAAATTTAATCTGCAATGTGTCCTTCTTAGACATTTTATCTTGCACTCATTTGCAACATATGTAATACTTTCAAGTTGCCATTTTATCGATAAATGCATCTAGCATTCTTTTTTCTTTTGGGCCTGTAAGAGGATCGCAGTCTTTGCGTGATCAAACTCTCCTTGCGTTTTTTGCCACATATTTCTGATGGTCTTTTTAATTGTATATACTCGTCTTTCAAATCCTAGGAAACATGATGGCGATAAAAATCATAGCATTTGCCTCATCTGTCCTGTGTTGGCTCCTTGATATCTACACAATCCAAGGTTTTCACAAGATCTAATCCTAGGAGGTGTAATTTGATATCTAAGCACCAGGATAAAAAGTTACTGCCGGTATAACATCAATGATTTGAAATTTCTATTTTTCGATTCCGGCCACCGTAAAGTAAAATAAGTAGAAAATAGTACAATAAAAAAATAAACTTATTTACAAACCTATAATTTTGTACGAGCGATAATATGTTATAGAATATAGTAGAAAATATAACTATCGGAACTTTACTAATATATTTAATCGTATTTCTATTAAAGCTTGTGTCAATATTTCTCATTACAGAATGTTGCTATTTATACAAAATTCCATGAAGCATTTTCTTGCTCTACTACAAGGAGAAAATGACAAGTTAATGCTTGAGATTAATTCACAGTCAAAAGAAATGTTTGGATAATAATTACACTAAGATCCCGTTTGGTTGACAAGATAAAATTAGCCAAGATAAGATACTTTTATGTATAAAATAATAGGCATATTATTTTATAAGATGTTTGATTTGATAACAATGAATTATCTCGCAATTAGTCAAGATAAGCCATGACAAAATTATTTTGGCGGAAAATAGTAGGGCTAACCAAATATCAAACTAAATCTTACTATTTAATTAATTTTGGGTAATCTTGCCAACCAAACAGGACCTAAAGCTATGACGTAAAGGCTTTAGTGCTTTACATGCAAAGACGAGTAATGACAACTTTCCTAACAAGGGTTGGTTATCTCTAGGGGTGAAAATCGGACGGATCAGATCGGATTTAGGCCTTTCAGAATATTTCCGATTTTTTTCGGAAGTCAATTAGCCATTCCGATTCCGATTTTTTCGGATTTTAAAAATGGATTCCGATTCCGATTTTTTCGGAAATTTCGGAAATTTCGGAAAATCGGAATTTTTCGGAATTTTTCATTTTCGGAATATTTTGGAAATTTTCGGAATATTTTCGGAAATTTTCAGAATATTTTTGGAATTTTCAGATTTTCCAAAAATTTTTTTTTTTCTCAAAATATATAATTGAATGAATAATATTAATAATAATAAAAATAAAAAAAGACCTACTTCATCATATAGACAGACACACAGTAGTACAGGACTAATAACCTCAACAACAAACACAAAGACCTGCTTTCTTGATGAAATTAAATTATATAAAAAAAAAGAAATAAAGGGAACAAGCATGCCTAGGTTCAAAATACCAACAATACAACACCTAATATACATCCAAACAAAAAAACCGAGAGGGCATCCAGCTATCCACATTGAATCACTCTCCAATTTTGCTCAATTGTTAACCTTCAATGTATTGAAATCTACAATGAAAAAACACGCAAAAATATTAACATTTAGAAATAATTGTAACAAAGTAAAAGTATTATAAAATTGAAGAACAATACATACTCTTTTCTATTAATAAGAGCTTATCGATGTGTTCTTCAACATTAACTAAAGGGCTGCTTCTTAAACCAATCTCTGAGAAGGATATATTAGGGGGTATGTAATTCACTGAAAACTCATAAACATCAAACCAAAGGAGCTTATTGGGTCTTAAGAGAAAGAAAAAAAAAATCGATCTTTGTAACAGAAAAAACAGATCAACTCATAAATTGTACTTATGAAACATACATCTTAAACTTTCAGCAAATATTTTGAATTGCCATATAAGATGTTTTGACATTAATATGTTAGCCACAACCAAGAAGCATCTCAATAGGAGAGTAAGAAAAAACAGGAATCATAAGATTGATACAAATTATGTACTAGAATAAGACATTCATGAAGAAGCACCTCAAAAGCCCCTCTAACAGTTTATAAAATTAATAAATGGGAGAAAACTTACCATCTCAAAAGCCCCTCCAACAGTTCCACTTAAAATGTTGCAACATAAACATTTATCAAAGGATTATCCTCCACAATTAATCTGCAGGTTGCCCCTATAAACATTTTGAATCCAAGTTCAAACAAATTCAGTAATAGATATAATAAGTAACTGGGGCAGTAGGTTTAAGGTTGCAGAAGGAAGGAAGGAAGGAAAACAGGGGATTGACATGTTCTGCCAATAATTTTTTTATTTTTTTGCAATTTTAAGAGTAATAATAGGAAGATTACCAAAAAAAATAGAGGATGGATTTCTATGAAATACCTCTAGAATGAAGGGATGCGGCTGGTGCTCGGTGGAGACAACAAGTGGCAGCGCGGCTAGTGCTCGGCTGAGAAAATAAGGGGCGGCGCGGCTGGTGCTCGGTGGAGACAATAAGAGATGAGGCGGCGCTGGTGGTTCTCGGCGGAGAGATGAGCGGGACGGGCTGGGAGCGGTGGTGGTAGGAGAAATGGGCGATTTACGAGAGAGAGTAAAGGGCTTGGTGCAGCGGCGGCGCAAACGTGAGAACGAAAAAGAATTAGGGTTTACAATTGAAGTTTTGTATATCAGTCAGTGTTCTAAAAATCGGCCGAGGCGGCCGATTAATCGGTCTCCGAGGCGGAGGCGGTCCAAAACCTTTACGATTTTAGTGTAAATGTTTGAAAAATCGGTTTTTTGCCTTGAGGCGGTTTTAGGCGGTCCGAGGCGGTCTGAGGCGGTCAAACCTTTAAGGCGGGTCAAACTCGGTGGCAAAAATCGGTTAAAAATCGGTTTTTTTATTTTTTTATTTTTTTTATTTATAATTCAAAATAAAAGTTGAATTTTAATAAAAGAAAATATGATTTTATGCCTTATTTTGTTTATGTTAATTGTTATTGTTAAAGAACTAATGATGTATGCCAGGAATGTTCAAGAATAAATGTAAATTCAAAATAATTGTTTTTTTATTTATATTTTATAAGGATATTTATGTATTATGATCTTATAATTATTAAACTTTTATTATGTTATTAGGATATATACATGATGGAGATATAACTATGTTTAAATATCTTTTTATATATGTTTGGAGTATTTATAAATAATATTTAGAAATATATTATATTAAATTTTAAAAACCGACTTATTTCCGATTTATCATCGATTAATCACCGCCGCACCGATTAATCGTG
Organism: Erythranthe guttata; assembly: GCF_000504015.1. Next base: position 3,397,253 of record NW_012194819.1, read on the forward strand.
AGTCGGTGCCTGACCGACTCGAACCCGATTACCGCTTTTTACAACCTTGAATTATCAGTACATGTTTTGAACCTTTTAATTATAAAAATAAACAAGTAATTTAGTATTATAATAATTTATAAATATTAATAATAATTGGAAAATATCGGAAAAAAAAAATCGGAAAAAATGGAAAAAAATCGGAAAAATCGGAACAAATTTCGGATCGGAATTCGGAAATTACGAAATTTCGATATGTATTTCCGATTCCGATCCGATTTTTTTTCGGAATTTTTGGAATTCGGAATTCGGAATTGAAAAAACCGTTCCAAAATCGGAAATTATCGGATCGGATTCGGCGGAAATCGGAAATTTGGTTCCGATTTCCACCCCTTGACTCACTTATGTCCTTCCTTGTGAATTAAGCAAGATGATGTTGACTTTGGGCTTGATAGGTTTTTTGAAATAGAATTATTTGTGCAAATGAAGCCCAACGCAAAAGAGAAGGCCCACAATTCATCCCATTTATTATTTTTTAGGGCAAATGATACTTATACGGTATACCACACACACATTGTCTTCTTCGGGGTTTATCTTCTCTCTCCTTGTCGATTCATTTCACAATTCAATTCAATCAAAAAAATGGAACTTGAATCTTCTTCAGCAACATCAGTTCGTGCTTCTAAAAGGCTGCGATTGTCATCTGTTTCTCAAAAAGTCTGTGTCGTTTTGCGATGTATGCATCCCGATGGTGACGAATATAAATTTTACATTGTGGATTTGGATTCATCCTCGGGCGGCGGCGATGGCGATGAATTCATTCATAAGAAACCCATTATTCGATTCAAAGGGAGTGTTCCTGGGGTGGCCTTTTGTGCTCTAAATTCCACACTTTATATGTTTGAGGGAGATATGTTTCTGGGTGGCAGAATGGGCGGAAGAACTTTTGCAGGTAAGTTTGAGATAAGCGAAGAAATCATCGATTATAATCTGAAGAAAGAAAACCTAGTTAAGATCAAGGCTATGCGTCACGGGAAAATTTCTCCTATAGCTCTTCCCACACCAGACGGTAATCGTATTTTAGTTTTTTCATCAGAAATCATCATGGGTGATGGTGGTCTGTTTTATGGTGATATTTTCGAGTTATATAACGTTTCTAATGACACGTGGGAAGATCTCCCTCCACTGGTACCTAGCTGTGGTGGGTCTTCTTTATCTTCTTTTCTAATTCAATCCTATGGATTTCTGACTGATTCCCGTTTTGTGATTCTGATCGAGTATGGTATCTATGGTCTCGAGTTTGGTATCTATGGTCTCGATCTTAACGCTCAATCTCAATCTAAGGTCTGGGAAGAATTTGGTGGTATTCCTGATTCACTTGATGGCTATTTTATAGGGATTGGGATTCATGATTATGAGTTTTATTTCACTCCTCACTGGGCTTATGCTAATTTTAACTATGGAGATATCAGTGAATTCCAAATTCCGGTATCAGAGTTTCCTAATGATTATGATTATGTTCCATCCAGTGTTCTAAAAATCGGCCGAGGCGGCCGATTAATCGGTCGCCGAGGCGGAGGCGGTCCAAAACCTTTACGATTTTAGTGTAAAGGTTTGAAAAATCGGTTTTTTGCCTGTGAGGCGGTTTGAGGCGGTCCGAGGCGGTCTGAGGCGGTTAAATCGGCAAAAAATCGGTCAAAAATCGGTTTTTTTTTTTTTTTTTTTTTTATAAATCAAAATAAAAGTTGGGATTTTAATAAAAAAAAAAAAAGGAGTTTATGCTTTATTTTGTTTATGTTAATTATTATTTTTAAAGAACTAATGATGTATGCCAAGAATGTATGTAAATTAAAAAAAAATTGCCTTTTTATTTATATTTTATAAGGATATTTATGTATTATTATGATCTTATTATTATTAAACTTTTATTATGTTATTAGAATATATATACATGATGGAGATATAACTATGTTTAAATATTTTTTATCTATGTTTTGAGTGTTTATAAATAATATCTACAAATATATTATATTAAATTTTAAAAACCGATTTATTTCCGATTTATCATCGATTAATCACCGCCGCACCGATTAATCGTGAGTCGGTGCCTGACCGACTCGGACCCGATTACCGCTTTTTACAACATTGGTTCCATCATATGTAAGACACTGTGATGTACTGATTCCCCACACGACACTTTTAGGTCATAGTGAAGATGGTGTTTTCGATATGGTTTTTGTGCAAGCAAAGTTTCATCCAGTCGATCCTTATGCCCAAAATCTACGTGTGATGCTGGATATATATCAGACTGATACCGAGCAATTCAAAAGAGCTACGGAGAAGAGGCACAATCGTCTTTGTGAAAAGCTTGGGCATGTCACTAAAACTCTCAAGCTCATGCTTGATTTTGATCTCTCTACTTATTTATGGGGACAAATGTATTTGTTTTCCATTTGAGCCCTTTTGTTCCTTTTGTCTCTTCAAAGATGTTTTATTTTCATCTTCAAATTCTCTCTTGTATTATTTTTAATCTTTTTTTTTTTTGTTCTTCAAATACTGGACGGTGAAATTATTTATTTCTTTTATTTCTTAATCCTTTCTATGATTCTATTGTTTCTTTTATTTCTTAATCCTTTCTATGATTCTAGACAACAATCATGACATAACTTATGCTTCTTTGGTACAAAGTTGATCATTTGGCAAATATTTGATCTTTTCTATTGTACAATAGGCTAATTGACATTTGAGATATGTCATAAAAATGAATGTTGGGAAATTTGTTTTAGAAGAAAAAAAAAAAAAAATCTTTAAATTGCGTCATTAGTTTACCGCTGAAGAGGGATTTCTTTAACGGGGTAAGGAAAAGTAATGAAAAATACTAAAATGCGTCATTTCCTTAACGCCCAGTTAAAAAACTAGTACTGTCTAATAGTCTTTCTTGTATTCAGAACATGTAGGATTCATTTATCGACTATCCTTGTTTAACTATTCGACTATTCGACTATCCTTGTTTAACTATTCAGAAACATGTAGGATTCATAAATTTATGTATTGAAATTTATGTATCACTGAAAACATTTTGTCCCCATTTATAACACTAAAAAACAATACACAAGTTCACAAAAAACACACTCATAAAACCATAAAAAATGTGTAAAACTGTGAAACACATATAATGCTGCACTATTCGACTATTAGGTTTCACTAATCGACTACGTTGTTCAATAACGGAATAAAATTGTCCCCCGCTGACACCATTTTGCTCCCTAGTGAAAAAAATCTAAAACCACAATAAAAAACATTTGTCCCACTAGAAAAAACCACAATAAAAACATAAGTTCAAAAGAAACAAACTACTAAAAAAAAATCTTAAAACTATGAACCACATATAATGAATTCATTAATCGACTATCCTTGTTTAACTATTCAGAAACATGTAGGATTCATAAATTTATGTATTGAAATTTATGTATCACTGAAAAATTTATGTCCCCCATTTAAAAAACAATACACAAGTTCACAAAAACACACTCATAAAACCATAAAAAATGTGTAAAACTGTGAAACACATATAATGTTTCACTATTCGCCTATTAGGTTTCACTAATCGACTACGTAGTTCAATAACAGAATAAAATTGCTCCCTTGTGAAAAAAATCTAAAACCACAATAAAAAAATTTTTGTCCCCATCTATAACACTAAAAAACAATACACAAGTTCACAAAAAACACACTCATAAAACCATAAAAAATGTGTAAAACTGTGAAACACATATAATGCTGCACTATTCGACTATTAGGTTTCACTAATCGACTACGTTGTTCAATAACGGAATAAAATTGTCCCCCGCTGACAACATTTTGCTCCCTAGTGAAAAAAATCTAAAACCACAATAAAAAACATTTGTCCCACTGGAAAAAACCACGATAAAAACATAAGTTCAAAAGAAACAAACTACTAAAAAGAAATCTTAAAACTATGAACCGCATATAATGGTTTCATTAATCGACTATTATTGTTTCACTAATCGACTATGCAGTTCAATAACAGAATAAACCCCACTGTATTTTGTGGAAAAACATCATAAAAATTGTGAAGGTCCAAGAAAAGGGCAAAATCGTTCTTGGAATTTCAGGAATTGGGGCAAATGACGACGGAGGGCAAAATCGTTCTTGGAATTTCTGGAATTGGGGCAAATGACGACGGCTAGGGAAAAGGGCAAATAGACTTTTCAATGGAAAATAAAAGAAAAAAAAAAAAAGAAAAAGAAAAGGAAGGAAAAACTTCAAAACGCGAAACTAGTTTACCGCGGAATAGAACTGTGTTAACGGGGTAAGGAGAAAAATGGAAAAATTGCGTCATTAGTTTACCGCTGAAGAGGGATTCGCTTAACGGGGTAAGGCAAAACTGAGAAAAACAGAAGAATTGCGTGATTAGGTTACCGCTGAAGAGGGTTTCGTTTCGGGGGTAAGAAAGAAGTAGAAAAATTCATTAATTCGACAGCACAAGCACTACAAGAAAATAGACTTTTAATAGCATATTGTTATAGCATTTTTGTATTAAGTGCTGTAATAACCAATAAGAATAAAAAAAACGCTATAATATTGTGGGCCGCCCAAATTTTATTTTGGTTAGACTTTCAAATAGGAAATATATTAACTACGGGGATAACCCCAATTCATTTAATTAAGTATTACAAATACAAACCCTTCAATTTATCTCTCAGTCGCCGACTCTCTCCGACCAGAATTTTTTTTCCAACATTTTGTAGTCGTCGTCTCTCACTCCAAGGTCGACATGACGACGCCATCTAGTCGGTTATTTCTCCTTTGCAAATTATCTTAATTTCAGTTTATTTGCTATATTGATTCGCCCACATAGATTGTTTATTCGATGACGGACATTGTTCAAATCTATTGTAGATTACGATTATGTAAATTCAATTAAGACTTTATAATTTAATTTTCGATTATATTTTTAATTCCGTTTTCTCCTCCTACCATTTGTTCATTCTTGTATGTAATTTTATAATTATATTGTTGTTTTATGGTAGAAATGGGGCATGTCATGAAAATTACGAACAAGGAGTTTTTACAAGATATTATAGTGCGTAAATCATTGAATATATCCATACTTCAAGATTCACAGACAAAGTTCTTGGAAGTACTGCTTTGAAATATGGATGACATGGAATAATGTCTGGGTTTTTTCCTCCTCTGTATTATCCTGCAAATATATGAACATAACTATTATGTATCCTTTTTTTTTTTCCTGATTGCAGGAGAAGCTTTATGATTTGATATTGAGGAATAAGATAGCAAGAAGATGGGGTTACAATGATGGCTAATAACGTACTCTCCTATGTTGAGGTTTTCCTTTCTCGTACTTTTGCCGAATATTATATGATGTATTGTTACTGATTTTTTTAAACTTTTTTATGCCATATATCCATTTTTCAGTCTTCCATTAGATACATTGGTTAGATTAACATGGATATTGTTAGTGTTCGAGTCAGAATCTATGTTAAGGGGTTTATAAGACATGATGAGTTTTGTATTGTTAAATGAGTTATATACTTGATGATTTATTTTCTATAACCTAATGTACATTAATTCAAATTTTGAAGATGCAGTTGTATTTCTTCATATGAACATATTATGTTGGTTCTTAGATACAGTAAAGTGCAATGAAACTGTGAAACCCAAGGCATTGCAAGCTTTTATTCTTGAGTTCACGAAACTTATTATTTCCCTGTTTTTGAGTCTTGTCTTTGTATGAGAAATTAACACAACCTTTGTCTTCTAACTCCTTTTATTTTCTTTCTTTCATTTTCAGCTTCTAGTATCATTTGTAAAGAGTCATAAAAAGAAATACATGAAGGGATTCAATATGAGCTATATGTACAATTCTGTTTGATTCAATTTGACTGTCAAATCTCGTTTATGCTTCCCATCTCCATACAGAGAGTAGTATACTCTGTTTTGAGTTAAATATGTGCTTGAAATGGAATATGGAGATAGGTAATAAAGTATTTTAATAGGGGAAAAGTAATTTTAGTTTTTCTTGTATGTTAACAAGTAATTTTTTTTCTTATTCAATTATGTAACAGGTCAAGGATGAGAAGATAGAATTGTTGTTGTAGATATGAATTCTTCCTTGAATTGCACACCTTTTTTTGTTTTTATTTTTGTTAAGACATTGTATACATCTATTTTTCTAGTCAATATAGTATGAATACTGAATAATGGAAGATAGTTCTTGTATTGTTTCATGAATTTGGTTCAGTTTGTAATGATGATTATTTATTTTTTTATCATTACGAAATATTGTGTTTAATTGTTTCTTTTATGAAGTTTATTTGTTCTTTTTAATTGCACAATATTGAAATATTGAAGAAAATAAATAGTATAAAACTACTACAATTGCATTGTGTAAATGCTATCAATTAAAAGATGATAACATTTAATTAATGTTATCTTTAACAATTCAGTAGCGTTCGTAAAGTGCTATAGCAGATTAATAATGGCTTGGAAAACGCTATTGTACCCATATAATAGCGTGTTCGTAAAGTGCTATAGTAGATTAATAATGGCTTGGAAAACGCTATTGTACCCATATAATAGCGTTTTATATCTATTGTAAAAATAAATACGATAGCATCTTACAAAACGCTATGTGAAATACAAGATATAATAGCGTTTGAAAAACGCTATAAAAGAATTGACACCTATTATAGCTCCGGCAGACATAGCGTTTGTAAAAACGCTATGAAATCCTATAATAGCGTTTTTCAAACGCTATGGATAACGATTTTTGTTGTAGTGAAGACCGACCTAGGGAATTTGAAGCTACACCGACCCCATTTCACATTTTCGCTTGCGCTCTTATTTTTCACACAATTTGAAGCTACACGATGCCGCCGATCAAGGATCTGAGTAGGAGAAAGAGGAAGGGGGTACAAAATGATGAGAGTGTGGAGGAAGAGAAAACTGTGAAATTGGGCAAACCAAAAAGGAGGAGAAAACCACTGCAAGATGGGGGGGCAACTGAGGAAGTTGAAAGGGACAAGAGTGAAGGGGGAATTGAGAAAGTTGGAGGAGGAGGATATTCCCGTACAAGTAATATGGATAGTGCGGCAATGATTGAGGTTAGGAATAATTGGAGTTGGGAGTTGTTTGTCTTATTTTTGTATAATCATTTTATTTACCATTTTTTGAGTCATCTTGCTAATCCGTTTTATTGGGGATGGTTGGCGCTTGGGTTGTCGATTGATTTTACAGGCGAAGGAGGACGAGCGTAACACGTGTCACCAGTGCAAGAGGAATGATAAAGGAAGAGTAGTACGCTGCACCAAGTGTCTCACTAAGCGATATTGTGTCCCTTGCATGACTAAATGGTATGAGACTCTTTTTGCTTTTGGAGTTCATTTTTACTTGTATTATTTGATCAATGGTTCTTTTGATTGGGGCTTGAGTGGCTAAAGTGTCTGAACATGAGTTCCGAAACATTGTTGAACCAGATTTCGAGTTTACCTGTCTATGTTCTTCTTTTCTGCATGAGTTATATAACATCTTTTCTATTAACAGTGAGTTGTTGGCTATGGATGTTGATTGAAAACTATCTCATAACAATGTTTTCCTTTTTAGATTTATTATTGTATCTTTGATTCCGTTAGTGTCTGAAAAAGTAAAGTCCTGTTCCCAGGTATCCTCAGATGCCGGAAGAGGCTTTTACTGAAGCTTGCCCTGTTTGTTGTAGCAATTGCAATTGCAAGAGTTGCTTGCAAATGGATGGTCGAATTAGGGTTGGTTTTTATCCATCCTGCACTTTCATATATATATATATATATATTCCGCGAGTGCGTTTTGTCATTTCATATTGTTTTCCATATTCTCTCTCTTTCTTGCTCTCATCTTTAGGTTAAATGATTTTTCTATTCAGATTCAATGTTTTTGTATTGCATGCAGGATTTAAAATTATTAACATTGAAATATGGCCATGAAGAAAAGATGGAGTACTCTAGATACATGCTGCAAAGGCTTCTGCCCTTCTTAAAACAGTTCCATGAAGAACAAATGGTCGAGAAGGAAATGGAGGCTAAGATAAAAGGTATTTTCTTTTCCGGATTCGGATAACTTGGAGGACTATGTATGTGATTCGGATTTCTTTTGCTGTCGAGTTAGTATTGGACTCATTTAGTGTAGACCTCTATCTAAGCTAACTTATCATGTAATTAATTGACAAATCAGAGGTTTCGTGTGTTTGCATAAGCTTTCCAAAATCGTAAATGACGAATTACTTATGTAATGTTTAGTGTATATCTACTTGAGATTCCTTATGTACACACTTTATCTTCCACATACATTAGGACTATATAAAGTGAGAAAACATAAGATTCTTGTGAGAGAAGAAGAATAACAAAACATTCTGAGAGAAAAATAGAGAAGTAAAAAAGGAAATTTTAGTTTTTACCAGACAAAAGAGACTATGTTGCTTCTAATCAATTAATCAACAACAATCAAGACAATCCACCACCACATCCAATCCATCAACCATCTTCAATTTTTAAACACCAACACCATTACCAACAAGAGGAGGTTCGTGCTCTAATGTGTTTCGACGTTCTGAGGTTGTGGTGGTGTTGGTGTTGCGGCTATGGTGGTGGTTGTGTTGCGGCTGTGGGGTAGTGGTGGTGTTGTATTGCCGCCGACGACAACGATTATTTGAGCACGAGGACGAAGTTAGTGAAGAAAGAGGGGGCAATTGAGGATATGATAAAAATTAGGGTTTCTTTAGGAATTTTTGAAATTGGAATTTGGTCCCTAAGCCTTTAGATTATTTGTAATCAAATCAAATTGAGTTTATCTTCATTTATAGGAGGGTATTTATATCAGCAAAATCAAAGAAATGTTAGAGTAGGTGACCAACAAGCCAACCTGTGGCTGTGGTCTTTCGTATTTATTATTGTAATAAACGAACCTTTATTCGTATTAATGATAAAACACATTGGCATTCTATATCTTTGTCCCTTTGTCACAAGCATAGATATAGTCCTTACAGTTATTACAAGTACTAGTAATTGATCGTTAGGATCGTGAGATATTTACTTAAGTATTATAACTGTTAAACGTGTTCCTAGTCGAAGGGTTACGCCACTAATGAGGATATCGGCCTTTCCCATTAAGACTAGCACTTAGTGTATGTGTACTGCATCTCATCAGTAAACGGTATTGTGATATCGGAATGCATAAGTGGGTGCTCGTAAGTTGACGAGTTCACTGAACTCCCTCACCCTAGAAATCTCTAAGTGGTTCCCAATAATCGAGTAGAGATATCTATGGTATAGTTGTACACCATTAGTCCTTATGACCTAGACATCACCGTGACTTCACTAGAGGACCAGCTGTATCGTGACCTGTCCCTGAGTTCCACCGAGGACCATCCCAAGGGCCAGTGTTCGTGCAGTCCGAAATCTAGTGGGAGGTCTGTGCATTGTAGTCGGGGATTCGATCGCTAGAATAGTCTTGGATGTCTTGTGTGTTCTGAAAGTTTGTAATCATTCTAAGTCTCTGGCCAGAGCTGACTAAGTGATGATTAGAGAATTCGATTCTCTAAGTCATGCACGTAAGGATTACAACACTTAGAACGATCGCACCGTCATCGAACATATAAAGAGGTCTCGATGAACCAATGCCTCTAGTTCGATCGGGACATATGAATCGAAGGGACCGTACTGTACGTTAACTATATCTGAAGGTTCTTGCAGGCACTTCATTTGTATCTAGGGAATCATGACGCGTAGTTGCTAGACGCCAATCTTGATTCGTTGGGTGATTAAGGTGAAACGAGTTTCATCTTAATCGTAACTCTAAGGGGACGAGTTTTGACCACAAAGGGTTGTGGGCCCACGGCTAGCTTACACCTGAACCATCGAGGGTCACACTGCTCGTGCACATGAGATCTTTGAATAAACGGTCAGAGATAAAATGGTTTATCTTTGCATGATTGGAAGTCAATATGATTGGGTCCAACATTCGTAATTTGGAATTATGAATGAGAATAAGAAAAGGAAAAGAATAGGCGAAAGTTGTAGTGAACTTTCTAAATCGGGAAGTTTCCAAATTTAGAAAGTGCACTGAACTAGGGTTTCCACTTTTGGAAAGTTGGAAAATGAAAGATGGCACTCGTAATGACGAGGACATTATAATGAATCCGAATATGTAATTGTTACGATTTTCCGATCATTGAATTGAGAGAGACGAGCAAGTGAAGGAACTAACGAGCTTAAGCTGTTGGGCCCGGTCCAACTTAAGCCCGTTAGGGTTTTATGCAAGGGACTATAAATACATGATTTATAGGTCTTGCACAAACACACAACACGTCCAAAACCCTAGCCGCTCCCTCTCTCACGCTCGGCCATCTCCCCTCGGCCACCGCGCCATCGTCGCCGGAAAATCGCCGGAATCGGCCATCCGTTGGCCGATCTCTTTCGGTATTCCTTTCCTTCTTTCTTTTCTTCCGTTATTCTGACTATTACGTGTCTAGTGCCACGTGTTTAGTAGATCGAAGTATACGAGGTGAAATCCAAGAGGAGGAAGATTGAAGAATCGAAGATGCGAGAAGGCAATTCTGAAAAACTGCTCTCGGATTTTCTGCGCTGTCCAGCGAGAAAATTCGCCATAAATCAACCGGTGATCGGATGGACGTGAAATTTTGACAGAAGCTTCACGACTCATAAATCTACCATCGCCCAGAAGGAATTATTCATCCAGTGAATACGCATGGAGATACGGAAGTCGGAGCAAGGCTGTAATTTCAGATCAGCAAACAGATTGGATCAATAGGAGTGGGAAGAGCAGCTAGCCATCTTCTCTGCGCGTGAGATTCACGCGCCGCCGTGGCCGTCTCGCCGCTCTTGCCGCTGCACCGCTGCTGCCCCGATTGTACGGATTGGTTTCCGTAGCAATCTCGACTTGCTAAGTGCGCCTACCTCACGCTTCAAGAGGTAATGTTTCGAATCTATTGTCATTCGATTCGGTTACGTTTAAATTAATATATGCATGTTCGTTTTAATAAGAAACTTGTATGACTTTATGTGTCTACATGAAATTGGTTTTATTATTGCGAGCATGATTATTTGATTTAAACGCGAGCATGCTAATTGATTTAATTTCGATTAAGTAATCAAGCATGTTGTTGTTTTAATTTCGCTGGAAGCGCAAAGGTACGCAATTAATTGATTTAATTTGTCGGGCATGTGCTTATGTGCTTTAAAGTCGTTTAAATCGCATAAAATTTTTGTTTTCCGCTGCGTACACGTGCCCGAAACCCAACAGTGGTATCAGAGCTCGTTGCGTAATTAATTGCGTCGTATAATATGCTATTATTTTATGCATGTTCGATTTATTAAAGTAGTGATTGTTGGGAGTTTTCGTAAGTTTAAAATATTTTTGAAATATTGTTTAGAGTTTTTCCAGCTTTAAAATTGTTTAAAATTGGAAAATCGGATCTGAAATTTTTTTAAAAATGTCGGATTTTTAATTGTTCGGATCGAACCGGTCGAACCGACCGGTTCGATGGTTGTGTGCGATTTAGTTTACCAAATCCACGTGGATTCGGGTCGGTCAGACCGGTTCTCGGTCCGACTGACCCGGCCCACTGATTTGGGTCAGCTGGACCGGACAGAACCGGACCGCTTCGGTCCGAACCGGTCAGACCGGTTGGGCCGAACCGGTTCACTGAAAATAAAAAAAAAAAAAAAAAAAAAAAAAAAAAATTCAGATTTCTAAAATTAAACTTAAAACAAATTGATTTTAATTTTTGGAAAATTATTTTCAATTAATCCCAATTAGATAATTGGATCGACAATCATCTATTTTAGTAAATAGGTGTTAGATTAATTAAATTGATTTAAATTGTTAAATTGATTTCAATTAATAGAACACATATATAATGTTGATTATATATTCAACTTAATTAGTAGTACCTTAACATTATTTGAATGATTTATGCTAGTTGAGGTTCTATAATTATTTTGAAAACTCGATAATTAATTAATGTAATTAATTATGAAATTAGGTCGTATGTTCCTCTTAGGACAATATGCGCTTCCATATACCTTTAGAGAACATAGATGTAGGAATCACATAGACCAATCCAAAACCTTCTGATGAGATAAAACTTTTAAATAAAATCCCTCATTCTTTTAATTAAGAATCATTTCAAGCTATAAAGAAAAACCCAATCTGTTGAGTTATTTCTTTCCTTCTGCCAACGGTTGGATTATGTGTAGCCCTTTACTATAGTGCAGTAAGCCGTGTTAGCGGGGAGTGCTATGGTAGAGTAAGCTGTAATTCAATTGACATAATGATGAAGGTAGCCGTAGAAAAGGGTTATGTTGGATTAACGTGGTCGGCTAGATTAACTAGGGACTGCATTAGTTTGGCATAATCAAGTTCTATGAGCATCTTTAATTGGTAGGTTAGACTTGACACACGACGATTTTGATATTCGCGAGATTAACTTAGGCCATTATCAAGTGTGAGGAAAATTAATTTAGGGTCATATTGTGGATATGATTGATTGTGATCTACCTTTGGGCAAATATAATAGGGCTAGATTAACTACGGGTTATATTTGTCTATTGGACCTAAAGCCCATTAAGAAAAATCAGTTTTCTCGTTTGTCTACTAGAGGGAAGTGGAACTCGATAAAATTAGTGGGAGAACAATTAAATAACATAAGTCCAAACATTTAATTGTAACAATCATTTAACGCGAATCTCTAATAATCCTCTTCTCTATATGTCTCAGATAATCATGTCTAAGAATCCCATAATGTCAATCCTCGACAATAAACTCAATGGCCCTAATTACCTAGATTGGTTGCGTAGTCTTAAGCTTGTGCTAACTGTTGAGGGGCGTCTCTATGTTTTGAACGAGAGACTTCCCGCCACTATACCTGCCACAGCGACTGATGCTGAAAAGGAAACTTATGAAGTTTGGAAGAAAGATGACACTCATGCTAGGTGCTATATGATAGCCGCCATGGAGCCCGCGCTTGCGAGGAAATATGAGTCTCACTTGCATGCTTTCGATATAAAGGCTCATCTCGATATCATGTATAGTGAGAATATTAGGGCATCGAGGTACGCTGCTACAAAGGAGTTGATCACGGCGAGACTGCGCGAAGGGACTTCGGTCCACGAGCACTGTCTCAAAATGATCACTCTCCTTGAAAAGCTAGTGAATCTCGATGTCACGTTTTCCTAATTATTGTTAACCCCCTATTCAAGAAACGCTATTTTGTAACTTAATCTCATCATCTTTTACTTCAACATGAACAAACTAGATCCTCCCTTGGATGAGTTAATGAATGTAACAGCCCGCATTTTCATAAGCATTTATATATGATTATATGGAACATATAGTAAATACGAATATACGTGCATTTCATGAATCGAGTAGCAATTTATACGTTCTCTATGTGTTTATGTGATTAAGATACATTATAGTATTTTTAGAAGTAGACATTATTATTAATTGAGTAGTTGATTCTAATTATGTGATTTAATGAATTATTTACTTTAGTCCATGGATTTTAATGATGTGCTTTAATTGATGATTAATCTAGGATTGAGATGATGTGAAATTAGTTTTCGTTATAGTTTAATTGGTATGCTATGGAATTTATTTGAATTATATGTTTTAGTGTGTTGTGTGAGGGAAAGTGAATTACTCCCTAAGTTTATTAATTACAAAGGACTCCCCTCTTCTCTCCTATATTGCTAAGAAGCCCCAAGGTATGTTCTCCCAAATTGCTAATAAAACCCCAATGTCTTTTATATTGCAAATAAGGGCCTCATCTCCCCTATAAATAAACCCCTCCTCTTTATATTCTCTTCACACCAAAAATCAGCCAAAAAGGCTCTCTCCTCTTTCCTTCTTCATCGATCAAAAGCCCCGAAGAAGAATTCTCTTCTTCCACTTCAAGAAGCTCCCATCAAGCCCCTTCCTCTTCTCTCTTCAATCCCTCTCGAAAAGAGAAGCTCCCTCTTCTTCAATTCTGCTAGAAATCTTCAAGAAACAACCCCTTCACATCCTTCAAACCTCAGCCCCAAATCCATCCAAGAACATCCAAGCCAAACCCGCCGAAAATCCACTGAGCTTTGGTTTTCTTACACCTTCATCTTCGATTTCTTGCTCTTGGGTAAGGACCTTTGTCTTTACTGAAATAATAACCTAATTAATATAAAATATATGGGTTTTAATGAATTATATGTTAGTAGTTTTAATTTTGGGCTCTAGAAGATAAAGCTCTTGATGAACACTAAGTGAATTTCAGTTTCGTAGCTTCTGATTGTATTGCATGTCTCATCGGGTAATCCCTAAGATAAAATTATGAAATTTTATGGTAGTCTAGATCTTTCGGTTAGGTTCATGTGGATATAAATTATGCATAAATCGGATTTGTATTGAGTGAATTATGAATCGTTTTCTGAATCTGCACAGTTTCGGAGTCATCCACGAATTATGTGTTAAATAGCTTTTTATACTACTCTTGTTGAAGTGATTTCACTCGAATATGATTATGTACTTATGAAACTAATATTCTACAAAATTTGGTAATTTTTGGATTAAGTAATGAATTATTTGGTATTTTTAAAGTTAGTGGGTCTGTTCTGAATTTCTGCTTATGTTACTGTACTAAATTGATTATATCTCTTACATAGATGATTTTCTTCATAAACTGTTTTAACCCTATACACTAGACTTAGATATGAACATGTGTTCCAAATTTCATCAGGTTTTGATCTACGGTTTAGGAGATATGAATTTCTGAATTTATAGTGCCTAAACTGCCAGATCTGTTTTGACCAAAGATGTAGATATAGATTACTAATGAATTTTCAGGTTTTCAGTCTCGGAGTTTACTGCATGTTTCACAGGTGCCCTGTTTTCCAAAAATCACGAAATTTCATGGGTAACTAGATCTTTCTGTTCTCTTTAATTTGATATATTTTAATCATCAATCGGATTTCAGATGATTAAGATATGAATTATTTACTAAACCTGCACAGTTTTTGAGTCAGCTGAGGATTTGCTTTTAAAATCGATGTTTTTCCAGTTTGATTTCCTTAATTCCACTTGGAATGGATTTATAACTTATAAAACCAGTCTTCGACAAAGGTGTGCAGTGTTTTAACAAAAGGGTGATTTATTGGGTATTTTTAAAGTGGATGGTTCTGTTTCTGTAAGTGTGACCATACTACTGTACTGTTTTACTTATTTCTCTTAGGCTACTGGTTATTTTGGAAAACTGTTTTAAAAGAGTCTTTTCTACTGATACAGGAGTATTTTGTTAAAGTTTCAGAATTTTTGAAGTTATGGTCTAAGAGAAATGTATTTTTAAAGTTAAAAGTGTCAAAACTGTATGATTTTCCTAAAAGGTAAAAGGGTCCTTTGTGAGCATGGTTTAAACTCTTGAGGCACAACATAACATAATAATTGAACATAGATGAAGTGTTCCATGAGTATTGAGCTACATCTAATAAATATTCTTAGACTACTCTATGATTAGAACAATAGGTTGTTCATCGAAATTACTATGTGCTAGTACTTATAATGATTTAGATTTCCGATGGTTCCTTAGTTAAGAAGCATTGGATTTCATTATGTGTGTTTGAAATATGTGGTTTACTCTTCTGAGGTATAAGTATGTATATATATAAGTATATTTATATGTATATCGATAGTTTAGATCTATGATGTTATAGGCGTACTCCCCTCGGGTTGAGGAAACTTATAACCCGTAGTTATAAATTAGAGTATATACGTATATGTATAAGTATATAAATACGTATAAGTGCCTATGTGTATATACGTGTAAAAGGATATGTGTATTGACTACTAATGTTTGATCTCTATGTGCTTACTATATTCTCGGAAATTACTTCCGAATTATAGGATTTAATTCCTTCGAATTACGTGAATGATATAATTGGAATTATTATCGTGTTGCTATTAAGACCTTTGACTTTCGTGCATTCATCGAGTCATTAATTGGTATTGCATGGTCTACTATAGAGAAGTCAAAATTGTAACGTTGCTACGGTTGAATAGACACGGGATACGGGGGGCCGGTATCCCAACAACAGTTACTATAGAACAACAGGGTGGTTAGCTCCCACCGAATGACCGGGCTCAGCATATAAACGTCTATTGCCGATGCTTACGTTAGGGATCCCGACATGTGCATACTTGCATAGAAAAGATTTTGAAAGAAAAATAGTTTTAAAAAGAGTTTAAAAGAAATTTCGTTTTTTAAAAGAAAGGGACTTTTTTTGCCTAAATCGGATTCGCAAGTAAACCGTGAATTAAATTACATGAATTATTCCTTGAATGATTTTTAAGTAGTTTTCGAAACAAAACCATACTTTTGTTATAATGCTCTCGATTTCAAAGAAAATATGTTATGTGCTTATATGTGTATTTATGTGATTGAATATGTGTGACGTGTTTGTATTTCATTAGTTATGATGATGGGTCGAGATAATATAATTAGTTGGAAAGAACATAGACGAATACTTTAGGATTCCCATAGGTCGTGAGTGACACGTTGAGAGAGGCGTGAGTTCGTCAGACTAAGACTAATGTCCTTACTGAGCCAGTGTTTGGGCTCATGCTTTTATGCAAATTATCTTTTCAGGTTCTCCAAGCTATGTAGGAGGCCGGCGGAGAGGAGTTCAAGGAATCACGAGCCTTGGTGCCTAGATCAGTTTACTCGTATTTTCTACGCAACGTTTTATCAAAAAAAAACTAATCATATAGTATAATTTTATTTTGTACTCTGATTTGGGGACCCGGTCTATTAAACGGGGGTATCTTAAATAAAGTTTATTTCCTTCCGCTGTCTTACGAGTGTTTTCTAAACCCCGGTGATGTTTTATGTGGATTATTCCGCCACCTCGAGAGTATTTTCAAAATCCCGTTTATGTTATGGTACACTCTCTATGAAAAATCTTATTTTCCGATTGTGGGTTAGATTTGAAGTAAAGGGAAATGGTTCTAAAATTTTAAAGTGGTTTTTAACATTTGTTGAACTAAAATTTCTTTTAAATCATTGAGGGTGTTACAATGAACATGTTGGTCAGTTTCGAGTCCACCATTAAGAAAGAGAAGTTTGTTCTCATTGCTGCTACTTTTGTAAAGAAGAGTTCTTCCCAAAAGAAGATAAAGGGAAGAGTTCCCTTCCCAAACAGAAAGTTCGAAGTTGGTGAAGGTAGTGGGGGCCCCTAAGGCGAAAATCAGCAAAACGTAAGGAGATAGATCAAAACCCCGCACAACTTTGGCACGCTAGATTAGGTCATGTCTCTTTAAGAAGGATGAACGATTTTGTCAGTGAAGGATTGTTCTCTTTGGAGGACGTGAAATCACTACAAACTTGTGAATCTTGCCTTAAAGGGAAAATGACCAAGTCACCCTACAAAGGGAAAATGGAACGAGCCGAGGGTCTTTTGGATTTGATCCATGCAGACGTATGTGGTCCACTAAGTGTTAGTGCGAAGGGTGGATATAACTACTTCGCCACCTTTACCGACGATTATTCTAGGTATGGGTATGTGTACTTGATGAAGTACAAGTCTGAAACATTTGAAAGGTTCAAAGATTTTAGACATGAAGTAGAAAAGCAACTCGGACGAAGTATTAAGAAGCTGCGATCCCATCGTGGTGGAGAGTACTTGAGCATCGAGTTCATTGACTATCTAAAAGAAAATGGGATACAGTCCCAATGGACTCCACCGGGAACTCCTCAACTTAATGGAGTGTCCGAACGTCGGAATCGAACTTTATTAGATATGGTTCGATCAATGATGGGGTTCACAAACTTACCGGCATACTTGTGGGGTCATGCACTCCGTACTGCCGCGTATTTGCTGAATAGAGTTAACACCAAAGCAGTTAAATCCACACTTTATGAACTTTGGCATTCCCGGAAACCCAATTACAAACATATTAGGATATGGGGTTGTCTCGCTTATGTGAAGCGATTAGTGGGAGATAAGTTGGATAGTAAATCCGACTTGTGCTATTTTGTGGGGTATCCCGAAGACTCGATGGGATACGAGTTCTACTATGTCAAAGAAGCAAAGACGTTTGTTTCAAGAAATGCCACCTTTTTGGAAAGGGAGTTTCTATCCGATAGAAAGGGCAGCATGATAGAACTTGAAGTAGTTCAAGAACCACAAAGTGAAGTTCAAACGCAAGAACAAGTAATCGAACCAATACAACAAACCACTAATATACCTCATGAACCTACGGTACGTAGATCCGAAAGAGTTCGGAAAATGCCGGATAGGTTATTCCTCCTCGAAAATGATGAAGATCATGTTGATCTTGGACAAGATCCAAGAACATACAATGAGGCCGTATCGGATGCGGACATGGGACATTGGCTAACTGCCATGAAATCCGAAATGGACTCCATGTACTCCAACAAGGTGTGGACCTTGGTAGATCCACCTAAGGGAATTGTTCCTATAGGCTGCAAGTGGATCTATAAGAACAAAATTGGAGTGGATGGAAAGGTATCGACCTATAAAGCTAGATTGGTAGCGAAAGGTTACACTCAAAGGCAAGGCGTTGACTATGAGGAAACTTTTTCGCCAGTCGCGATGCTGAAGTCCATTAGGATTTTGCTGGCCATAGCTGCGTGGTACGACTATGAGATATGGCAAATGGATGTGAAGACCGCCTTCCTTAATGGAGATATTGAGGAAGAAATTTACATGGCGCAGCCGGAAGGCTTCATATCTTCTGGAAGTGAGCAAAAGGTTTGCAAGCTCCAGCGATCCATTTATGGATTGAAGCAAGCATCCCGTAGTTGGAACATTAGGTTCGACTCAACTATCAAAGAGTTTGATTTTGAGAAGAATCCGGAGGAACCTTGTGTATACAAGAAGGTTAGTGGGAGGGCAGTAATATTTCTAGTGCTTTACGTTGATGACATTCTACTCATTGGGAATGACGTAGGAATGTTACAGCAAACGAAAGCATGGTTGTCCACACGTTTCTCAATGAAGGATTTGGGAGAAGCATCTTATGTATTAGGAATACGCATCTATAGAGATAGAGCAAGAAAGATGCTTGGCTTATCCCAAAGCATGTACATAGACACCGTGATGAAACGGTTTAGCATGGAAGAATCCAAGAAGGGATTCTTGCCAATGTCCCATGGGGTTCGTCTCTCGAAATCTATGTGTCCGCAAACACCTAGTGAAATCGAGGAGATGAAGAGGACGCCCTATGCTTCTGCCATAGGAAGCATAATGTATGGCATGCTATGTACAAGACCCGATATTGCGTATGCTGTGAGTGTCACAAGCAGATATCAGTCTAACCCCGGCCCGGCTCACTGGAAAGCCGTGAAAGATATCCTCAAGTACTTGCGAAGGACTAAGGATATATTTTTGGTCAATGGGGGTGCCGAGTTGAAATTAGAGGGTTTCACTGACTCTAGTTTTCAATCGGACGTGGACGACTCAAAGTCGAATTCTGGATTTATATTCACGCTTAATGGTGGTGCCGTGTGTTGGAAGAGTTCCAAGAAAAGCACGACGGCCGATTCCACTACCGAAGCGGAATACATTGCAGCGTCCGAAGCTGCAAAAGATGGGACTTGGATAAGGAAGTTCATCCAAGAGTTGGGTGTCATTCCTAATGCTAGTGATCCAGTACCGTTGTACTGTGATAACACCGGAGCCTTGGCGCAAGCTAAGGAGCCGAGATCTCATCAGAAGTTGAAGCATATTCTGAGAAAGTATCATATGATCCGAGAGATCATTGATAAAGGTGAAGTTAAGGTAGAACGAGTCACCTCGGAAGAGAACGTTGCAGACCCCTTCACGAAGCCTTTACCAAGATCGGTCCATGAGAAACATCGAGAGTCGATGAGATTGCGGTTTATGGGTAGTTGGCTTTAGGTCAAGTGGGAGATTGTTAGAGTAGGTGACCAACAAGCCAACCTGTGGCTGTGGTCTTTCGTATTTATTATTGTAATAAACGAACCTTTATTCGTATTAATGATAAAACACATTGGCATTCTATATCTTTGTCCCTTTGTCACAAGCATAGATATAGTCCTTACAGTTATTACAAGTACTAGTAATTGATCGTTAGGATCGTGAGATATTTACTTAAGTATTATAACTGTTAAACGTGTTCCTAGTCGAAGGGTTACGCCACTAATGAGGATATCGGCCTTTCCCATTAAGACTAGCACTTAGTGTATGTGTACTGCATCTCATCAGTAAACGGTATTGTGATATCGGCATGCATAAGTGGGTGCTCGTAAGTTGACGAGTTCACTGAACTCCCTCACCCTAGAAATCTCTAAGTGGTTCCCAATAATCGAGTAGAGATATCTATGGTATAGTTGTACACCATTAGTCCTTATGACCTAGACATCACCGTGACTTCACTAGAGGACCAGCTGTATCGTGACCTGTCCCTGAGTTCCACCGAGGACCATCCCAAGGGCCAGTGTTCGTGCAGTCCGAAATCTAGTGGGAGGTCTGTGCATTGTAGTCGGGGATTCGATCGCTAGAATAGTCTTGGATGTCCTGTGTGTTCTGAAAGTTTGTAATCATTCTAAGTCTCTGGCCAGAGCTGACTAAGTGATGATTAGAGAATTCGATTCTCTAAGTCATGCACGTAAGGATTACAACACTTAGAACGATCGCACCGTCATCGAACATATAAAGAGGTCTCGATGAACCAATGCCTCTAGTTCGATCGGGACATATGAATCGAAGGGACCGTACTGTACGTTAACTATATAGGTTCTTGCAGGCACTTCATTTGTATCTAGGGAATCATGACGCGTAGTTGCTAGACGCCAATCTTGATTCGTTGGGTGGTTAAGGTGAAACGAGTTTCATCTTAATCGTAACTCTAAGGGGACGAGTTTTGACCACAAAGGGTTGTGGGCCCACGGCTAGCTTACACCTGAACCATCGAGGGTCACACTGCTCGTGCACATGAGATCTTTGAATAAACGGTCAGAGATAAAATGGTTTATCTTTGCATGATTGGAAGTCAATATGATTGGGTCCAACATTCGTAATTTGGAATTATGAATGAGAATAAGAAAAGGAAAAGAATAGGCGAAAGTTGTAGTGAACTTTCTAAATCGGGAAGTTTCCAAATTTAGAAAGTGCACTGAACTAGGGTTTCCACTTTTGGAAAGTTGGAAAATGAAAGATGGCACTCGTAATGACGAGGACATTATAATGAATCCGAATATGTAATTGTTACGATTTTCCGATCATTGAATTGAGAGAGACGAGCAAGTGAAGGAACTAACGAGCTTAAGCTGTTGGGCCCGGTCCAACTTAAGCCCGTTAGGGTTTTATGCAAGGGACTATAAATACATGATTTATAGGTCTTGCACAAACACACAACACGTCCAAAACCCTAGCCGCTCCCTCTCTCACGCTCGGCCATCTCCCCTCGGCCACCGCGCCATCGTCGCCGGAAAATCGCCGGAATCGGCCATCCGTTGGCCGATCTCTTTCGGTATTCCTTTCCTTCTTTCTTTTCTTCCGTTATTCTGACTATTACGTGTCTAGTGCCACGTGTTTAGTAGATCGAAGTATACGAGGTGAAATCCAAGAGGAGGAAGATTGAAGAATCGAAGATGCGAGAAGGCAATTCTGAAAAACTGCTCTCGGATTTTCTGCGCTGTCCAGCGAGAAAATTCGCCATAAATCAACCGGTGATCGGATGGACGTGAAATTTTGACAGCAGCTTCACGACTCATAAATCTACCATCGTTCAGAAGGAATTATTCATCCAGTAAATACGCATGGAGATACGGAAGTCGGAGCAAGGCTGTAATTTCAGATCAGCAAACAGATTGGATCAATAGGAGTGGGAAGAGCAGCTAGCCATCTTCTCTGCGCGTGAGATTCACGCGCCGCCGTGGCCGTCTCGCCGCTCTTGCCGCTGCACCGCTGCTGCCCCGATTGTACGGATTGGTTTCCGTAGCAATCTCGACTTGCTAAGTGCGCCTACCTCACGCTTCAAGAGGTAATGTTTCGAATCTATTGTCATTCGATTCGGTTACGTTTAAATTAATATATGCATGTTCGTTTTAATAAGAAACTTGTATGACTTTATGTGTCTACATGAAATTGGTTTTATTATTGCGAGCATGATTATTTGATTTAAACGCGAGCATGCTAATTGATTTAATTTCGATTAAGTAATCAAGCATGTTGTTGTTTTAATTTCGCTGGAAGCGCAAAGGTACGCAATTAATTGATTTAATTTGTCGGGCATGTGCTTATGTGCTTTAAAGTCGTTTAAATCGCATAAAATTTTTGTTTTCCGCTGCGTACACGTGCCCGAAACCCAACAAGAAATACTCGCACAAGCCGTGAGTGAACCACGCGATCTGCTCATAAGGATCTTGTTGGCTTTGACTAAAAAATATAGGGGCAAGTACTAATATTTTTAACATATATACTTTTTGACAATTAGACCTCTAATTGTTGAAATAAATTAAAATTGGGGCTGAATCAAAAATAGATCTATAAATTGGGACTGAATCATAAATATATTTAAAAAAGGGGCTGAAATAGCATGGTCACGTACCTCCATGTGCCTTTTCCATCCTAATTAACGCCAAAATCTAATGGTGGACTGAAAGTGTAAAAAAAGTAAGTGGATTAGATGTATGTCCTACATCCAGTTAAATGGGAAACACTGGATTTAGATAGTAGGAATTTTTTAAGAGATTTTTTTGCGGAATTCATGATAGCAGCCGAAAACAGTTATTTCTTGTGAATATTTGCATGCTAAGTACTGTGATGATGTTAAAAGAAGTTATTGGGTACATAGTTTTCAAATTAATTGACTAGTAACTGCTTTGCATGGGCACTTTGCATGGGCAGGATTACCAATTTCAGAAGTAAAGCCACAACAATTAAACTGCGTGGCAGTTGACCGAATATACTGGTAGATCTCATCATGACTCTTATTTTCCAATAACGAATTCGCTCAGGTTTCAAAAGAGTCATTATTCTATGAATTTGTGCAGTAACAACTGTAAAACATCTATTGTTGATTTTCATCGAAGCTGCCCAAGGTGTTCCTATGATCTGTGCATCACATGTTGTCGAGAGATTCGAGAGGGACATTTGCAGGGTGGGGATGAAGAAGTGGTCATGCATTATGCATTTCGTGATTCAAGTTACTTCCACAATGACAATTGTCACACTGCGCATCATAGTAAGAACGCTTCTCCTATTAATAACAATGAACCTTCTTCTGAAGTTAAAGCTGAGATGAAATCTGCATGGAGATCTGTAGAGGTTGGTATCATTCCATGTCCACCACAATGGTTTGGGGGTTGTGGTGAAGGAATTCTGGAATTGAAGTGTATTTTTCCAGAGAATTGGGTCTTGAAGTTGCTGTCCAGAGCAGGAGAACTGGTGAAGGGACAAGATTTTGAGGACTTGCCTAAAACTTGCGAGGAATGCCCGTGTTTGAACTTCTTTGGTGAGAATGTAATGGCTAGTGATAAATTGTGCAGAGCAGCTTCTAGGCAAGATTCGAGGGACAATTTTTTGTACTGTCCAACAGCTAAAGACCTGCAGCATGATGATATGAAACATTTTCAATTGCACTGGCTCAAAGGTGAGCCTGTGATTGTTAATGGCGTGCTAGAAACTACATTAGGCTTGAGCTGGGCACCCATGGTTATGGCGCGTGCTTTTCGTCAGAATAGAAAGAAAGAAAATGAAGTTCTAGTTGATGTGACTGCAATAAACTGCTTGGACTTGTGTGAGGTCAGGCACTTGATTCTACTTCTTCGTTATGTTTCATCTAACAGCAAAACTCAGAAGTCTCTTACGTTGATATGATGCATGATAATTCAACTACTACAAATTGACATGCATTTTTGAAATAATATACATCATTGAAATAACTAAATAATATATCAATTGTACGTCATCTTTTTAGTGAAAGTTACATATATTTGTATGATCTGTTATCTATATTTCCAGTCATGCACTGCCTATTTTAGACCATACTTGTTTGTTTGATTCGTATTTGGACTACATGTTAGGAGTAGTTGTCCTCTTACAATAAATTTCAAATGTGTTTGTTGTATCTGGTGGTTTATGCGATGATCGTAATTTTTCTGGTGATGCTATTAGATCACTAAACACCAGTTTTTTTTTTCAAATTGTTCTTGTATGTGAGTTAGGTAATCAAGAGTTTCATACTAAATCTTGTTCTTGTATGTGAGTGCCGTGCAGATCTAGCCATACTTGCGTGATTTTTATTTCACAAGTTCCAGTTTGTAATATTTATTTTTCTTCTATTTGGAATTTTCCTAGTTTTTGCTCGATGTTTTTCTTTCTTCTTTGGCTTCTCTTCTTCTCAGTCTTTTCTTTGACATCTAACATGCTATTAGGTATATTAGGAGTCCTAATTTTGAAGTGTCCTAGACTCCTGTGTGTTACACTTCTTTGTTGAAGATGTTTAGTGATCTTCTTTATGGTGTTTTATCTTGTATTTCGACATCGGACTCTTTAGATTCTAAAGTACTGGATTTTGATGTGGTTTTGGTTTGATAAGTTACAGTTTTATAACTTCATTTCAGATTAATTATATCCTTCAAAATTATAATAATATTTGATAGTAAAAATGTAATGGTGCAGTCTACATAGGTTGATGTGAAATCTAATTCAAATTGAATACAACATCTATGGAGTCTGATAAATTTATCGCTCGACTGTTGTCATAAAAATCATTTGGCTATGGCGATTGATTTTGGTGTGGTCCATTCTGTTGAGTACAATTATTCCCTAGAATGTGCGCATGAAATATTTGACTTAGTGCTTCTTGTAACTTAGTTTATTCATCTCAAATTTGTATTAGGAAGTGAAAATCGTTTTATTGTGTAACTGTTTATTGGATGTTATCTATCTTGTTTTTCTCGTTCACCATCTTGTAGATTTGCATGCTTTACGGTGATGTTTGAGTTGTCAATGATGGAAAACTCATCAGTTTTCAATCACAACCAGGTTGTCATAAAAATCAACCAGTTTTTCAAAGGGTATTTAGAGGGTCGGTTTGACAGTTATTCTTGGCCTGAGATTCTCAAGTTGAAAGACTGGCCTCCTTCTAACTTGTTCGAGGAGAGCTTACCTCGTCATGATGTTGAGTTTATCAGATGCTTGCCCTTTAAAGAGTACACACATCCTCACGATGGCTACTTAAATCTTGCTACTAAACTGCCAAAGATTTCTCTGAAGCCAGATATGGGGCCAAAGACATATATTGCTTATGGAGTTGCTCAGGAATTGGGGCGGGGTGATTCTGTAACAAAATTACACTGTGATATGTCTGATGCAGTACGTCCTCTTATGTGAATCTTCGATATTTTGCTACTTTTTAATATTTGTTAGGAGATAGTTGGACTACATGAAGTTCTTTTTGCTTTATAGGCTAGGTTGTTGGTTGTCATTTGCTAGTATATTATGCTGATTTGTTTTGTTATAATGTCCGTCGTTTAGGTGAATGTGTTGACACATGAACATGGGGTGACACTTAGACCTAAGCAGCTTCGTACCATTAAAATCCTGCAAATGAAGCATGCTGAACAGGATGAAACGGAAATGCGTGGCAGTAAACAGATATTGAATATAATGGATGAAAACAGTGAAAAAACAGGAAATGTTGGAGAATATGTTGGAAAATCATCCGTGAAAACTTCGATGTCGAAAAAAAAGGGCGGTAATAGCAGTGGGAAGAATAAAGCTGATACCTCAGATGAGGCGGCAAGTGTTAGAGACCCTGAAGGTGGTGCTCTATGGGATATTTTTAGGAGGCAAGACGTACCAAAACTGGAGGAATATGTGAGGAAGCACTTGAAAGAATTTAGGCATATCTATTGTAATCAATTGTCGCAGGTACGGATTAATTTCGTCAAAGTAATATGTTTTGAGGTTAAGGTAAAACAATGTATTATGTCTGTTTGGTTTGATGTTTATAAGATTAAATAGTAAGAATAATAACTTCACGAGTCTTAATAACCTAAAAAGTCAGAATCAGCTTAGAGAAAGACGCGTCTTACATACATGATAGTTTATTACCTGTATTAGCAAGAGTCTTCTAGCATACGTTGCCTTTAATTACCAACTTTTTTCCTCAGGTTGTCCACCCTATTCATGATCAAACGGTTTACTTGTCTATGGAGCATAAGAGGAAACTTAAGGAGGAGTATGGTTAGTCTTTCACTCTTATTTACTTTGTGTAATGGTCGAAAATAATGTTCAGCCTGCTTATCGTTTGTGCTTGAATAGGAATCGAACCATGGACATTTGTCCAGAAATTAGGTGATGCTGTTTTTATACCTGCTGGCTGTCCCCATCAAGTTAGAAATTTAAAGGTACATTGGTTTATGAAATAACACCAAGTCATTTGCATCTTATCTTCTTTCAATTTTGGCCAAAAAGCAATTTGTTTATGTTTATTCCATACCAGTCTTGCATAAATGTGGCGCTTGACTTCGTCTCACCAGAAAATGTCCAAGAGTGTCTTCGATTGACACAGGAATTCCGTGTTCTTCCACAAAATCATAGGGCTAAGGAAGACAAGTTAGAGGTATAATTTTGACCTTTGAGCTTTTAAATGAGTTTTCATTCTCAGATATCAAGTGTCTTATTTATCTTTCTTTCTTTCTAATTGGAATGCATGCATCCATATCCTACTATGATGAAAATTTTGAAATCTTGAAATTTGTCTAAAGGTGAAGAAAATGGCTCTTCATGCAATTGAAAAAGCTGTGGATCATTTGGAGATATTTTCTGGCCCGAACTAGAACTGGCAAGTTTTTTAACTCTAGCCTTGACTTCTTCTGCCAAAATAGACCTCTTTGATCTTTGCTTTGTTTTAATCCAAGGAAACAAAATCTAGTTTCTTTAATACTATCGATGGTTTGCCGCAGGGATCTGCTGTACGAGACGTGGAAACAAGGCTCCAAGAATGTGTTGCTAATTGACAGATTCATGTTCTTAAGTAGATTCGCCGCTGCTTGTACGTAGAACAAACCCATAATTAACTCGATTCTTAGCAATATCCGTACTAGTTCCATCCATAAGTTCGATTTTCTCACGAGTATTATTGCAGTTTGGAATAGATTATGTACTGAAACAATGGTAGATGGACAGAAAACAAAGTGAGCTAGTATTGGCCGGGATAAATATATTACTTGAGAATCACTTCATCTTCATTCTCAATTTAAGGTTACTTAGAAAAAGTTGTTTAGTGTGTTCTTTTATTTGCTAATTGTGCTTTAAAATGTGCGTATAGGATGTGGATTCTCAATTTGTGGTAAAAGAAATAATTTCAATTTAATGATGGAATTCTTGAAATTATTTCAAATACAATTCCGGTTGACCACAGTTCCACTTATTTTTCATAGCATAATCAACATACATTTATGCTCAAGTTAAAAGCAAAATATTTACAACCCTCGTTACGAGAATTGGTACCTAGCCTTACCATTAGGGTAAATATATATATATATATATATATATATATATATATATATATATATATATATATATATATTTTATATTATTATGAATTATTTAAGTAATATAGATTTGTTTCTATTTAAATACTACAATATTTATTATTATAAACTATTTACTATTTAGTTAATAATAATAAGAATAAGAATAATATATATATATATATATATATATATATATATATATATATATATATATATATATATATATAATTAAAAAAAAAAAAAAAAGGCAGCTCGCGAGCTGTCGAACAACTAAATTTGGGCTCGAGCTCGAGCTCGTCCGAAGCTCGAGCTCGTGAGGTCGAGCTCGAGCTCGAAAAACCCTAGCTCGAGTTCGAGCCTTTGTCAAGTAGGCTAGTTGAGTTCGCGAGCCGGTTGGGCTCGTTTACCACCCCTAACTGCGGCTGCCATAATTCGATCCTAGAACCCTGTATCAACTTACCATCTCCAGAACCAATTGAGTTATACCCATGCGGGCAACCCCTTCAATACTTTTTTTTAATAGGGAGAGACCAAAACTATTTTACCATTTGAGAAAAAATCACTCATAATTCCAGCCACCCATTTTACCAATTATGTCTCTGCCACCTCATCAGCACTATCCGCCCATCAACCCCTTTTTTTTTTTTAATTATTATTTTATTATTTTTTAAAATATTTTTTCAAATTTTTTATAATTTTTGTTTTCGTGTTTTAACTTTTTTCTCTATCATTAGGTATATTAATCGACTATGAACCATATTAATCGACTATGATGAATCATAGTTGATTAAGGAACCAACTACTAAAATAAAAAATCACAACTACAAAAAAATGCAAACTCAACTATATTTTACAAATTAAAAAAAATATACAAACATTATAATTGATTTATACAATTGAAAACAATAAACAAAAAAAAATCCAAAAAAATTAAAAATTGGAGTCGGTGAAGGTATTAATCGATGATGACGCATAGTCAATTAAGGAGCTGACTACTAAAAATAACAAATCACAACTACAAAAAAAAATGCAAAATCACAACTAAAAATAACAAATCACAACTACTAAAAATAACAAATCACAACTACTAAAAATAACAAATCACAACTACAAAAAAAATGCAAAAATAACTCTAATTAGATCAAATATGCAAGGGCAATGTAGTAATATTATTTTGATGTAATTAGTTAATTTAATATATAATGATTAAGTAATATATATTGATTACCGGTTCATTTAATTAACCATAAATATATTTATTTGTAAAACATTTAGGTAAATAAAATGATCTAGGATGCCTGTTCAATTCTTGCCCTGGTCACATTTAACTAATGATATAAATTTTATATATAATATTAATAAGGGTAAATTGCATTTAACCCCCTGTGGTTTCACCGTTTGGCAATTTACCCCCTCTGATATCGATTTGGGCATTTAACCCCTATGTGGTTGTCAAATTGTAGCGGCGGTCTAATAAACTAACGGAAAACACTAAATGTCTGAAATGCCCTTTTTTATATACTATTTGTTGGTCCAAACCATGACTAAAACTCTTGTATTTTCTTTTAATAAATAAATATAATTCAAAAAGATTTAATTATAAATAATACAAATTTATAGGAGTAAACTACAATTTTCATAACTTCTTATTTCCCTAATACCTTCTTTCCCTCACCATCAAATCGGTCATTACAGCATCTTCAAGAAAAAAAGAATAGGGAAAAAAAAATCAAAAAATCCTCCAAAATATTCATAAACACTTCCCAAAAACAATCAGAAAATCCGATCAAAAATAAAGTAAGCAGCCCAGATTTTCACCTCAAAACCCATTGCTCGCAATTTTTTTCTTCTTCAGCTACATCTATGCAACTTTCGGTTTTTCTTCGTGGTGGTTCATCCCCTTGTCGTTTCTGCGAATTTTTGATGTCTTTGTGAAGTGGTTGAATAGTATTTTGATAGTGAAAATTGAAACGGCGGCGTTTTGATGGTGGGCTAGTGGTGGTGGTCGACAGCGTTTTGATGGTGGGCTATTGGTGTTGGTCAGCGGCGGCTTGATGGTGGGCTATTGGTGGTGGTCGGCGGCGGCTTGATGGTGGGCTATTGGTGGTGGTCGGTGGTGTTTTGATGGTGGGCTATTGGTGGTGGTCGGCGGCGGTTTGATGGTGGGCAATTGGTGGTGGTCAGCGGCGGTTTGATGGTGGGCTATTGGTGGTGGTCGGCAGCGGGTGGATGTTTCAATATCCAAAACCCTCATCTTCTACATCCACATTTCTTCGGCCCTGGTTTTTTTTTTTCGATTTTTGTCGTTTTTTTTTCTTCTTTTTTTTTTTGTTATTAGATTTGGGTGGATAAATCCTTCAGCCCTCAACAAGTCCTTGTTTTAATTTTCTTCTTTAATTTTTAATTTATGTTTTATAATTTATATACAGTTATATTTTTTATTTAAAAATAAAAGGTTTAATGAACATATGATTATTGAAGAAAAATATAAAATAATTATAAAGTCTAGATATGTAATTTTGAAAAGTAATTAATCTAGAATAAAAAAATATATCATATAAATTTAAAACATAATTTTAATAAGAAAAAAATGAAAGATTGGTGTAACATTTTTTATTAAAGGCAAGACAAAAGGATAATATGGGTATTTTAAAAAAATAACCTTGAAAAATCTTCAACCACTTCACTTTTGGGCGAGTGAGATGCACTCACGGTTAACTTTAACGGATTTTTAGACGGCCGCTACAATTTGACAACCCCAAGAGGGTTAAGTGCCTAAATCGATATCAGAGAGGGGTAAAGTGTCAAACGGTGAAACCACAGGGGTATTAAATGCAATTTACCCTTCAAAATATTTGCTGAAAGTTTAAGATGTATGTTTCATAAGTACAATTTATGAGTTGATCTGTTTTTTCTGTTACAAAGATCGATTTTTTTTTTCTTTCTCTTAAGACCCAATAAGCTCCTTTGGTTTGATGTTTATGAGTTTTCAGTGAATTACATACCCCCTAATATATCCTTCTCAGAGATTGGTTTAAGAAGCAGCCCTTTAGTTAATGTTGAAGAACACATCGATAAGCTCTTATTAATAGAAAAGAGTATGTATTGTTCTTCAATTTTATAATACTTTTACTTTGTTACAATTATTTCTAAATGTTAATATTTTTGCGTGTTTTTTCATTGTAGATTTCAATACATTGAAGGTTAACAATTGAGCAAAATTGGAGAGTGATTCAATGTGGATGGCTGGATGCCCTCTCGGTTTTTTTGTTTGGATGTATATTAGGTGTTGTATTGTTGGTATTTTGAACCTAGGCATGCTTGTTCCCTTTATTTCTTTTTTTTTTTTTTTTTTATAATTTAATTTCATCAAGAAAGCAGGTCTTTGTGTTTGTTGTTGAGGTTATTAGTCCTGTACTACTATGTGTCTGTCTATATGATGAAGTAGGTCTTTTTTTATTTTTATTATTATTAATATTATTCATTCAATTATATATTTTGAGAAAAAAATTTTTTTTTTTGGAAAATCTGAAAATTCCAAAAATATTCCGAAAATTTCCGAAAATTTCCAAAATATTCCGAAAATGAAAAATTCCGAAAAATTCCGATTTTCCGAAATTTCCGAAAAAATCGGAATCGGAATCGGAATCCATTTTTTAAATCCGAAAAAATCGGAATCAGAATCGGAATGGCTAATTGACTTCCGAAAAAAATCGGAAATATTCCGAAAGGCCTAAATCCGATCTGATCCGTCCGATTTCCACACCTAGAGATAACCTACCCTTGTTAGGAAAGTTGTCATTACTCGTCTTTGCATGTAAAACATATATAAAAAGATATTTAAACATAGTTATATCTCCATCATGTATATATCCTAATAACATAATAAAAGTTTAATAATTATAAGATCATAATACATAAATATCCTTATAAAATATAAATAAAAAAACAATTATTTTGAATTTACATTTATTCTTGAACATTCCTGGCATACATCATTAGTTCTTTAACAATAACAATTAACATAAACAAAATAAGGCATAAAATCATATTTTATTTTATTAAAATTCAACTTTTATTTTGAATTATAAATAAAAAAAAATAAAAAAAATAAAAAATCCGATTTTTAACCGATTTTTGCCACCGAGTTTGACCCGCCTTAAAGGTTTGACCGCCTCAGACCGCCTCGGACCGCCTAAAACCGCCTCACAGGCAAAAAACCGATTTTTCAAACATTTACACTAAAATCGTAAAGGTTTTGGACCGCCTCCGCCTCGGAGCGGCCGATTTTTAGAACACTGACTGATATACAAAACTTCAATTGTAAACCCTAATTCTTTTTCGTTCTCACGTTTGCGCCGCCGCTGCACCAAGCCCTTTACTCTCTCTCGTAAATCGCCCATTTCTCCTACCACCACCGCCCCCAGCCCGTCCCGCTCATCTCTCCGCCGAGAACCACCAGCGCCGCCTCATCTCTTATTGTCTCCACCGAGCACCAGCCGCGCCGCCCCTTATTTTCTCAGCCGAGCACTAGCCGCGCTGCCACTTGTTGTCTCCCCCGAGCACCAGCCGCATCCCTTCATTCTAGAGGTATTTCATAGAAATCCATCCTCTATTTTTTTTGGTAATCTTCCTATTATTACTCTTAAAATTGCAAAAAATAAAAAAATTATTGGCAGAACATGTCAATCCCCTGTTTTCCTTCCTTCCTTCCTTCTGCAACCTTAAACCTACTGCCCCAGTTACTTATTATATCTATTACTGAATTTGTTTGAACTTGGATTCAAAATGTTTATAGGGGCAACCTGCAGATTAATTGTGGAGGATAATCCTTTGACAAATGTTTATGTTGCAACATTTTAAGTGGAACTGTTGGAGGGGCTTTTGAGATGGTAAGCTTTCGAAATTCTTAGATCTGGAGGTATATACATATATATATATATATATATATATATATATATATATATATATATATATACATAAATTAACTCTGAAAATAATTTAATTCTCCATCTTTGAATTTAATTTTGAGGAAATTTACCGATAGATGAATGAAATTAAGTTTGAATTTTTTAATTTCTGTTCAGGAGAACGTGATGGCAGCTGTGGAGTTTTTCGCAACATCGGCTGGTCATTCGTCGGATTCTAGAGAGAGGTAAAACATAAATATATATATATATATATATATATACATACATAATATATTAAGTACATATATATGGGGATCGTCCCCTTTTTTTTTATGCCTTTTCTTTTTGCTTTTTTTCTGCCCTATTTAAATACCAAACGTCGTCGTTCTCGTCTTCCTCTCCAATCAGATGGCCGCGTTATTTTCTTTTCCCTTTTCTTCCCAAGTTGCTCGACCGCGACGCCTCTGCTTCTTTTTTCCCTTTTCTTTTAATCCGATTGCTTGAAAACGGCGTCGTTTCAGCGTGGGCCTCCACATCTGGCCACAATTGTTGACCTCCACCGTCCCACCGTTCGCCGCTTCGTCCGATGCCCACCGCCCCTGCCGCCAACATCACTTCCCACCTCTTTTTCCAACCAATTGCAGACGCCGCCCTCTATCTTTTTTTAATATTATCCCGCATCTCCGCCACCTAAGTTCTCTGTGCAACCCCCACCTCCTTCTTCTCTCTGCCACCTAAGTTCCCAGGTTTTATTTCAAATTGCTGAAAAGGGTTGCATTTTTTTTCGTTCTTATCTGTTTTAAGGTGTTGATATAATCATGTTTGTATCACCATTAATAGAGCTTCAATTTGTAAGAATTGTCTGTTTCTTTTCTTCCTCGTTTTTTCTCCGTATTGCTGCCTCTTTAAATTGTTCGATTTAATTAATATTTGCATTCGATTTCGATTGTGTAGGAACATCGTTTACAGTATGCTTAGAGACTCATGTAAATCTGGCCCTTTTTGTTTTCGTTATCCATGACTGTGGACTACTTAATTTTGCAATCCTGTATTAATTACTTTTCATCTCAAACGAGATTTCCGATCGTCGTCGTTTTGATAATTAAGCTAATTCTGCGGGTGTTTGCATTTTTCGTGATGCGCAGAAGGTGGTGAAGGATTCGTCGAGAGATTCTAATGGAGTTCACTGGAATGCTTTGGTGCTATCCGGAAGCAAAAGACCGTCGTCGGAGTCTTTTCGAAGCAGTGACGATCGTCGATTTAGCAATGCCAAAAGGTGATTGTTGCTTTCACCTTTCTACTGGTATTTGATTTCAATTTACTTTCTAGCTTATGCATTTGTATAAGTGGAAATTAACAATTTTTGTTTGTATGATTTGTTGATTCAGAATGAGAGTGGGCGTGAGTGCACGGAGCTACGGGTACAACAGCCGTTTAGACGGTAATAGTTAGTTTTCTAAAATAGATGCTCTCTTGTGTTACATTTTTTCGTCTCTTTTTAATCAATAAATTTCATGGTTTATTTAAACTTTATTGTTGTAGATTCAAAAGATCTTCCCCTGAAATTAACACGCAGGAGAATGTCAAAGCATATATAGCTCGAAAACAAGAGGCGTAAACAGATGGAACTACACAAGAAGGCATCAAGAGCTACACCACCTTCTAGAAGGGCTGCTGAAACACAACCGATAGGTTCAACGATTAAAAATTCTTATGCTTCTTGGAATTCAAATGCAGCGAAAACGAGATCCCCTGATTTACCTATATTCACCACTTCGAGAGGTTTTCTGGATAATGGCAAGATGGTCAGATCTTCCTCCAGCACCAGGTGCCATGTCCATACCTATTTACCAGGTAAAAATCTATTTTCTCTCATATTTCGTTTACCTCGACTCCTCTGTTTTTGTTTTGCTCTGTTTTGGTGATTTTTTTCTTATTTTAAGACCATGCATTGTTGAAGCAGGTGAAAGTGATGAGGCAACTACAACTTAGAAAATTGAGGCGTGTGGCAAACAAGCAAATGTGCAGCAAACCTCTGTAGCTGAATTTATGGTTTGTTTTTCCTTTGCACAATTTTTCTTTTTACCTTTAATCAAATGAGGTCTGCTATCGATTGTTTAATTTATGCTACGATTCTCGACTGCCATTCCAACTAATAAATGTAAACACTTTCATTGCAGATCTGCTTGTGGGGTCTCGTGTGCTGATCATATTAATAAGTTAACCTCATTTTACATAGTCTGGTAAAACATATTAGAATTCAGCTATGCTCTATGATTCCATGTTCTCTTCTATATTGATTAAAATTAAAAATAAACTAATTTAAAAAGTTTCGTATTATCTCATCCGAAGGTCTGCCATATTGAAAGAGGCCTACCCCCTCCGTTTCTCGATCAAATCCACTTCACCGGCAGCTATCTCCTCACCGGTTTCAGAATTGGCGCTACCTCAGGCTTAATTGCACTAACCGTAAGCCAAGAAAAGATTTTTTTTTTTTTTTAATATGCTCATATTTGAATTAGTATAATTTTTTGAGTACTTATAACAACATATTGTATAAAGATATATTATGTAAAACAGGAAGCAGTAGCAATTGGGAGAACATTTGCAGCAATGAAAGACTTATCACTTGGATGGGAATAAAGAAATGGTTGCATTAGGCACAATGAACATTGTTGGCTCGATGACTTCTTGTTATGTTGCCACAGGTTTGATTCTTATTTGTCTGACACATTAATTATTATATTTATAATCCTCGATTATTAATTTTTTTTTGCGACAGGATCTTTCTCGAGATCAGCTGTGAACTACATGGCGGGATGCAACACAGCTGTGTCGAACATAGTAATGTCGATAGTTGTCTTACTAACATTGCTGGTGATCACACCCTTGTTCAAATACACACCCAACGCTATTCTTGCTGCCATCATTATATCTGCCGTTGTGGGTTTATTCGATTACAAAGCCATGAAACTTATGTGGAAGATCGATAAATTCGACTTTGTTGCTTGTATGGGTGCCTTCTTCGGTGTCGTTTTCATCTCCATCGAAATTGGCCTTCTTATCGCTGTAAGAAACAAAAAAAATAAATTAATTTTATGCAAATTCATTATTAATTTTTTTTTTGGAAAAATGATTCTTGAAATAAATAAATGACAGGTGGCAATATCGTTTGCAAAGATTCTTCTGCAAGTGACTCGACCAAGAACTACGGTTCTTGGTAAAATTCCGAGAACTTCGGTTTATAGAAACACACAGCAATATCCGGAAGCAACTAAAGTTCCTGGTGTTCTCATTGTCAGAGTTGACTTTGCTATCTATTTTTCCAACTCCAATTACATTAGAGATTATTGTGAGAAACCTCACTGCTTGATGCAAAAGAGGTATACACCCTTTGGCATACTTTAGGAGTGTAAATACACATGCAGATTACGGATACATACTCCATGACAGACTTTAAATATAGTTACTTCTCTCTGTCATTGAACTTGTTTTCTTAGGGTATTCGCTTCCGGGGTTTATCTATTCCGGAGTGTCAAAAGTTGTTACCAACAACAAAGCCTGCTGCAGAACCACGATCGACGTGCCTGCTTCTGAATTTTCATTTTCATTTATCCGTTCTCGATTTATCTTCCCCCTTGCCTTCTCTTTCTTCTGCGGCCGCAATTGTTGACCTCCGTACCGCAGCGCTCTTCTTCGCCCACTCACAGGCCTGCTTTATTTCTCCTTTAATTCTTTTGTACCAGGTAATTATCCATCAAAACTTGCACTTCCTCTCTCTGCCACTTGCGTCTCTCTCAATTTGTGTTCTCATATTTTCCGATTTCCTATGCGCAGATTGGTGCGTTAGGGAAGTGGATGAATTGCTACTCGATCTCAAAAGGCCTTCCCTCTCTCTTTCTTCTGCGATTGTTTCTTTTCGTGGGCAAATGCTACTATGAAAGCGGAATTCCCCTGTTTTTGTTTTCAAATTCATCCAGGTAATTAATAAGGTCTTACGTTGCCCTGTTTTCTGACTACTCTGTTCTGCTATCTGTTTTTTGTGTTTGCAGCTTTTCGTAATTATTTTGATAATGATGAGTCTGTTTTTCCAGACAACAATGCATCATAATACTCTCTCAACTATTTAGTTCAGGGTATTCTTGTGATGCAAAATGATTGATTTTTCTGTTATTGTGTTTTTTATTTTTCAGTTACGGGCTGCATAATAATATGGATTGAATAGAAGATGTGTTGTTACATCAAAAGCTTCTTTCTATGGCAAAGGATCCTGAAAATCACCCCGTTTTCTTCATCCGTTTTCTCGAGGTACATTTTTTGTCCTTCTATACTAAATACAAGACCTTATTCTTGAGATGTTCATTGCAAAATCAAGATTTGTTTCAATTTATTAATTCGTTTTGTTTTTCGTTTTCATCTATGTATACCTTATCCGATTCCTTCTGATTTTTTTCTATTGTTTGTATCTTGTTCAGAATGTTTGTACTAGAGATGATGATTTTGATGGCGAACAAGTTTCGAGTGTCCTCCTATCTCCCCCCCACATGGTAGTGTCAATAACGGTGTCCAATCATTAAATGACAGGTACTCGTTATATTCATTTAATACTTATTACATTGATTCCAGAATTGATCGCCTACTTAAAATTGGATTCTTTGATTGTAATTGGAAAACAGGAATTATGGACGCGTCTTGGAGACTTGTTCTAAGCTCGAGGATCTTAATTTGGATGTTAGGAGGAATTCCAATGACATAAACAGAGTGGATTCTGCTGAAGATTCCAGAAGGTATTTTTCGTGCAGTTTCTGTTGTCATTTTCTCACTCTTTTACTTTTATTTTTATTTAGGCTTCTTAAATTTGATGCAAAATATAAATATAGTATGTGGATGCATATTGCAGGCAGGATTCATTACACACACCGATTCATGAAATAATATTTTCTGCTTTCGTGTTATTACATTTGAGGTCGACACACTTAAAAACTACACATTTAGTTCCCAAGACTTCTTGTTTTTTTTCCGTCATACATAAAAAAATAGCGCATGCATTGTACACTTTCATGCCAAATTTCAGACAAGTTGCTATTGATTCTTTTCTTACCCCTTATTTTGTTAACCTATTTTCTCTTTGTTTGTAATCTTTCTTACTTCCCCCTTTGCTTCGTCAAATTTGGCATTTTTCACAATTTTAGAAACGGAATATTCATCTCCAGGTTATCAAATTGAACTGCAATATTTTTTATTTTTTTTTATTTCGCAGCTTTCTGCTTTGCTCTCAGACGTAGTACTGAATATTCGTGAAGCACATGTGTTTTCAACATGTGATGGCTACTCTTTAGACTTGTTTGTTGTTGATGGATGGCATTCTGAGGTACTTTATTTATTTTTATTATTTTATTTTTATATTTATTATTTATTGATTATGAGGTATCTTTGTTTATTCTATCAACTTATTTAACCAATATGCTCTGTTTTAGAATCTCGGATTTCGACATTTACACGTGCAATTAGAATGAGAATGTTGCATTTGCGAATGTAGGATTTAAATTTTAAATAGTTGATTCAAGTAATGTTCAGGTTACCCGATTTATTATTTACAATTTAGTCGAATTCATCATATCTGACTGTAACTGTATGTAAATTGTTACTTCTAATGTGTACTGCGCAACCAGTTGTCATTTGTCACAATTAACTTCTTTTGTGACGAGGAATAACTTCGGCTAATTAAATTGTAGGTTGTATTATATGGAAGTGAGATTAGGAGCTCCACCATAGGAGTTCAATCTACGAATTTTGTTTGGGAGCGGCATCTTGGCTGCCAGGTGCAATATTTCAATAAAAAAAAATTACCTCTCTATTTTCCATTTAAATGAAACTATGCATTTGTGAATCATTATTTGCTATGTATGTTCAGGCTCAAATTTCTCTGGAAAATGCGCACATAGATTTTGCTGGTGGACTCAAAGGTAGGTGCTTACGAAATAGATAGATAGATAGATAGATAGATAGATAGATAGATAGATAGATATACTGTTAAGTGTAACAGACAATAGATTGGGATGCTATCTTTTTCGAAGTGTAGAAATGGACTGATGAACCAAAATTATAAATTATGTGATGTTGATGTGGCGGTGAATATTTTACGCATTCCAACACTTACTTGTAAGAGTTCGTCAATTTATATATATACACCGAACATTGTACATATTGCCATCTCGTTAGTAAGGATGTCATCTTGAGATTTCTATGGAAACCAAAACATAACCTGCATTTTGCACTTGATTGATCGTAATTAAGACCAAAGGTGAGTTACTTCCATCACATCAGCTCTAGATTGTTCAACGCAACTTTTTTCTGTAATTATTTGTGCAAAACACCTCCTCGTGAGGCTTGCCCTCATTATCCGATGGCTACTACAAAAAAAGAGGTACATGGCCATAAAATCAGACGCTATAAATGAAATATAACTATTTTTTTAATGCAGAAGATTACAGCCTTTGCGAATAAATAGGTTCTAACATGGACGCTAACTTGTGATAATTATAGTTTGACCCCTATATTATATACTATTTTTAATTTTGGTCCTTAAACCAGAAATGCCTCCCAGGTAGGGGTCAATTTGAAATTTCTGGAGATCCACCTCCCTGACTAAACAGTTTTGAAAATTGCAGAATCACCCCTACACTTACTCCATCTTCCCGGCCGCTCCACCCAAATTGCAAATTTAACCCCAAAGTGGATCTCTCTTGCAATATCCGAAATATCCGCCACCAACGCAATATGCTTTGCCTCCTCGGCTATAATTGTGTATGACTCATTTACGAAAATCGTAATACCGAGTTTAAAATCTTATGATTTACGATTTAAATAGTACGATTCAATTCGTTCGTACCTAAGTCGATTCAACAGTTAAAATAAATCTTTAATATCAACAAATCGATCAAATTTTACGATTTACGATTTAAGAAAACTTAATTTATTATATTATTTATAATAAACTTGTGATATTTACAATTTTGGTCCCTATATTATATATCATTTTTAATTTTGGTCCTTAAACCGAAAACGCCCCCCAAGTGGATGTCAGTTTGTTATTTCTGAAAATCAACCTCCCTGGCTGAAACAGTTCTGAAAATTGCAGAATCACCACTATACTTACTCCATCTTCCTCGCCGCTTCACCCAAATTGCGAATTTGACCCCAAAGTGGATCTCTCTTTCAATATCCAAAATAGCTGCCACATTTACGAAAATTCGCAATACCGAGCATAAAATCTTATGATTTACGATTCAAAACCGACAATTCCCCACGAGTGGGGGTCAATTAGTAATTTCGAAAATCCACCTCCCTGGCTAAAACATTTCTGAAAATTGCAGAATCACCCCTATACTTACTCCATCTTCCCATCCACTCCACACAAATAGCAAATTTGACCCCAAAGTGGATCTCTCTTGCAATACCCAAAATATCCGCCACTAACGCAGCGTGCCTCGACTCATACTCACTGTCATCGCGTGTGACTCCCTTAGGAAGTTTCGCAATACCGAGCTTAAAATCCTATGATTCACTATTCAATTCATTTATATCTAAGGTGATTAAAATGTTAAAATAAATCTTAAATACCAGAAAATCGATCAATTTTGACAATTTACGATTTAAGGAACATTTTATATATTATATTATTTATCATAAACTTGGGATATTTACAGTTTTGGTCCCTGTATTATATACCATTTTTTTATTTTGGTTCTTAAACCAGAAATGCACCCCATGTGGGGTCAATTTGTAATTTCTAGAAATCCACCACTCTACCTGAAAAAGTTATGATAATTGCAGAATCACCCATATACTTACTCCATTTTCCCTGCCGCTCTACCCACATTACAAATTTGACCCCAAAGTGTATCTCTCTTGCAATATCCGAAATATCCGCCACCAACGCAGCCGACTTCGACTCCTCATCGGCTG
Organism: Erythranthe guttata; assembly: GCF_000504015.1. Next base: position 3,437,705 of record NW_012194819.1, read on the forward strand.
TAACAATGTCTGACTCATTTACAAAAAATCGCAATACCGAGCCTTAAATCTTATGATTTAAGATTCAAATCGTACGATTTATTTCATTCATACCTCGGTCGAGTCAAATATTGAAACAAATCTTCAATACCAACAAATCTATCAAATTTTACGATTTACGATTTAAGAAAACTTTAATTTATTATATTATTATAATAAACTTCGGACTTTTACAGTTTCGGCCCTGTATTATATACCATTTGTAATTTTTGTCCCTAAACCGGTAATGCCCCCCAAGTGGGGGTCAATTTATAATTTCTTGAAACCCACCTCCCTGGCTGAAACAGTTCTGAAATTTGCAAAATTACCTCTATACGTATTCCATCTTCCCACCAGCACCACCAAAATTGCGAATTTAACCCCAAAGTGGATCTCTCTTGCAATATCGGAAATATCCGCCACGAAAGCAACATGCTTCAACTCCTCCTCGACTGTAATCACGTGTGACTCATATACGAAATTCGCAATACCGAGCCTATAATCTTTTAATTTAAGCTTTAAATCGTACGTTTCATTTCATTCATACCTAAGTCGATTCAAATGATAAAATAAATCTTCAATAGCACAAATCGATCAAATTTTACAATTTAAGAAAACTTTAATTTATTATAATATTTATAATAAACTTGGGATGATTATTCTTTGGGTCCATATATTATACACCATTTTTAATTATGGTCCTTAAACCGGAAATGCCCCCCAAGTGGGGGTCAATTAGTAATTTATGGAAATCCACTTCCCTTGCTGAAACAGTTCTAAAAATTGCAGAATCACCCCTATATATACTTACTCCATCTTCATAGCCGCTCCACCCAAATTGCAAATTTGACCCCAAAGTGGATCTCTCTTGTAATATTCGAAATATCCTCCACCAACGCAGCCGACTTCGACTCCTCCTCGGCTGTAACAATGTGTGACTCATTTACGAAAAATCGCAATACCGAGCCTAAAATCTTATGATTTAAGATTCAAATCGTACGATTTATTTCATTCATACCTAAGCCGATTCAAATATAGAAATAAATCTTCAATACCAACAAATCTATCAAATTTTACGATTTACGATTTAAGAAAACTTTAATTTATTATATTATTTATAATAAACTTTGGATATTTACAGTTTTGGCCCCTGTATTATATACCATTTGTAATATTTGTCTCTAAACCGGTAATGCCCTCAAGTGGGGGTCAATTTGTAATTTCTCGAAACCCACCTCCCTGACTAAAACAATTATGAAATTTGCAGAATCACCCCTATATTTACTCCATCTTCCCACCAGCTCCACCCAAATTGCAAATTTAATCCCAAAGTGGATCTCTCTTGCAATATCCGAAATATCCGCCACAAAAGCAACATGCTTCGACTCCTCCTCGGCTATAATCAAGTGTGACTCATTTACCAAAATTCGCTATACTAATTTAAGCTTCAAATCGTACGATTCAATTCATTCATACCTAAGTCGATTCAAATGCTAAAATAAATCTTCAATAGCACAAATGATCAAATTTTACGATTGATGATTTAAGAAAACTTTAATTTATTATAATATTTATAATAAACTTGGGATGATTACTGATTGGGTCCCTATATTATACACCAGTTTTAATTCTGGTCCTTAAAGCGGAAATGCCCCCCACGTGGGGGTCAATCAGTAATTTATGCAAATCCACCTCCCTTGCTGAAACAATTCAGAAAATTGCAGAATCACCCTATACTTACTCCATCTTCCGCCTCCACCCAAATTGCAAATTTGGCCCCAAAGTGGATCTATCTTGAATTATTCAAAATATCCGTCAGCAACGCAGCATGCTTCGAATCCTCCTCAGTTGTAATCACATGTGACCAGTTTGCGAAAATTCGCAATACCGACCTTAAAATCTTATGATTTACGATACAAATCTTACGATTCAATTCATTTATACCTAAGTCGATACAAAAGTTAAAATCAATCTTAAATATCAACAAATCAATCAAATTTTACGATCTACGATTTAAGCAAACTGTAATTTATTATATTATTTTTAATGAAGTTGGGATAATTGTAGTTTTGGTCCCTATACTATATGCAATTTTTAATTTTTGTCCTTAAACCGGTAATTCCCCACAAATGGGGGTCAATTTGTAATTTACGAAAATCCACCTCATTGGCTGAAATATTTCTGAAAACTGCTGAATCACCCCTATACGTACTCCATCTTCCCGGACGCTCTACCCAAATTGAAAATTTGACCCCAAAGTGGATCTCTCTTGCAATATCCGAAATATCCGCCACCAACGCGGCATGCTTCGACTTCTCGGCTATAACCATGTGTGACTCATTTACAAAAAAATGCAATACGGAGCCTAAAATCTTATGATTTAAGATTCAAATTGTACGATTTATTTCATTCATACCTAGGTCGATTCAAATGTTAAAATAAATCTTCAATACCAACAAATCTATCAAATTTTACGATTTACGATGTAAGAAAACTTTAATTTACTATATTAGTTATAATAAACTTCGGATATTTACATATTTGACCCATGTATTATATAACATTTTTAATTTTTGTCCCTAAACCTGTAATGCCCCCCAAGTGGGGGTTAATTTTTAATTTCTCGAAACCCACCTCATTGACTGAAATAGTTCTAAAAATTGCAAAATCACCCATATACTTACTCCATCTTCCCACCAGCTCCACCGAAATTGCAAATTTAACCCCAAAGTGGATCTCTCTTGTAATCGAAATATCCGCCACCAAAGCAACATGCTTCGACTCCTCCTCGGCTGTAATCGCGTGCGACTCAGTTACGAAAATTCGCAACACCGAGCTAAAAATCTTATGATTTACGATTCAAATCTTACGATTCAATTTATTCATACCTATGTCGATTCAAATGTTCATATAAATCTTAAATATCAACAAATCGATCAAATTTTACGATTTACTATTTCAGAAAACTTTAATTTATTAAATTATTTATAATAAACTTGGGATAAATCAGTATCATCCATTGCAACAATGAGTCCCGCAATGATCATGTACGGACATTCTATCCTTTACATATCATAGAATACTAACTTGTATAACATCAGCTCTATATCATTAACTATAATTTTAGGTCTTTTACCTTTTTACATATCCATCGTATCTCTTATTTCATAGCCCGTTTCACAATATACAATGCTTTGTTTTAATATGATCCTTATATTAAGTCTTCTAATATTGAAATGGGAGAAACTTCGACATAGCATCTCGTTATCCCCTTCAAACTCACGCTTGCATAAAAAAACACATTTTACACAAATATGTAAACAGGTCACCGGCACCGCGCATTGCGCGTTGCTCTAACCTAGTATATATATATATATATAGTGGAAGAAAATTTTGAAAATTAAATGTGAATAATGATCCTCATCGGACACGTTTCTTAAATTTCAATTTTTTTTGAAATCTGCAGCATGTGGAATACTAATCGTTAATTGGCCGCCCATTCTTTCTTTCTAGCTGCGTACTATTTATTTATTGATTTTCTCTCACTATATATATATAATATATACATCCCACGCACACATACTTTCTCTCTCCACCGTAAGAACTACTTTCTCTCTCCACCACCGTAGTACTGCTTTCTCTTTCACAACGAAGACGAGTGAGTAATTGTTAAGTGTATATTTATACACTTAATTGTACCTTTTAATTGGAGCTTTTGATGTGTTTTTACGATAATTGGTGCTTAATATGGCTATTATTTGTATTTTAGGTGCAAATTGAAGAATTGGCAACTTTTGGGGTGAAAACTGCAAATTCAGAGAAAAAGTGGGCCAAAAGTGAAAAAATCAGAAATCTGGAGAATCAAAGACCGCACGGCCGTGCGGATTTTAGTTCAAAATCTCACACGGCCGTCCGGATGGGCGTGATGGCGCAGTGAAGGAATTTTAATTACACAAGGAAACCCGCCCTATTATAGTTTTGCACCCTATTTAAAGGCCACAAGCACACAATTAGACGGATCTTTTATCTTTTACCTTTTATTTTTATTTGGAGTTTTTATCTTTTCTACACGCAATCGAGGAGCAAGAGAACGAAGACGAAGACTTGACGAATCTTCATCCTAGTTTCCCTTTTTCCTTTTCTTTTCTGATTTTTATGAATTTTCGTATTTTTATTATGTTTTTCGTTACGAACATGAGTAGCTAAGTTTTTATTCTAGGATTTTATTGGAACCCTATGTGGTAATTCGAACCTCTTTTCCGACTTTTATGCAAGTTTAATTCTTCGATTATTTCTTCTATCTTGATCTTATTTAGTGCATGAGCGTAGCTAACTTATGTTGCTATTTGTTATTGTTAGAATTGATTGACAGATCGTTTTAATAATTAGAACAGGGATAGAAGAGCCTTCGAGTAGTTATTCACCGAATGCGTGTGTTAATTGCATGTATTATCGTAGACATACAGATAGTACCTTAGGTAGCCGTTTTGCGAGACTTGATATTTAATGCTTTATTTATACTAGGTTTGCATAGACATATAGTGAATCTTTTATGAATAATAGGTTTATAGCGCAGCGACAGCTGGTTATGAATAATTTCGTGTCTTGGGTTAATAATCGGGAATCGTAACTTGCATAATAGGAGATTAATTGGGTGAGAATTATTGCATAGGGGGAAGATAAAATCCTAGATCCGTTTATTATTGATATTTTTTCGTGATTACTTGCTTTCTTAATTAGTTTAATTTATTTAGTTAATTAATTTGACAACCCTGCGTAGGCTGGATAAAAATCGTAATTGTTAAAATTTGGTACTTAGGATTAAATAATTTACGTATTCCCTGTGGGATCGACATCCGACTCTCACGAGTCTACTTTACTACTTGTTTGCGATACGTACACTTGCGTGTTGGTATTTAGCACCCAACAGTAATGACGTCATGTTTTTTCAGAAGAGACACGACGCCGTTGAGCGAGTCCGAACCTGACTCCGCCGGCGAGCTGGAGTCGACGGCTAAGCCAAAAGTGTTGGAATTGATAAATACTAAAGATTATATTTTATATTTGCTGAAAATTTAAGTGGATAAGAATATGAACAAAGGCCACCTCTAGTTTGGGTAGACACTTTTCTTATTATTTCTTAATTGAAAATTTGATTACATGGAGTCTCTATATATAGAGAACTTACGTAATATCAAAAGACATTCTTGAGAAAATAAAGAGATATTCAAAGATAATAAATATCCAATTTTCCAAGATATAGAAAATATGGAATTTGTAGTTTCCAAGACATTAATTTTATCACTCCCCCTTAATGGCTTGCGTAACTCCGATCAGCTCACGGAAAAACTCGAACTTGTCTCTAGGAAGAGCTTTGGTGAAAATGTCAGCAACTTGTTCTTCGGACTTGCAATACTTGATTTGAATTTCACGATCTTCAACAGCTTCTCTTATAGAGTGATGCTTGATGGCAATGTGCTTCGTTCGACTATGATAGACGGGATTCTTTGCCATTGCAATAGCTGACTTGTTGTCACATAAGAGAGTTGTAGCTCCCTTTTGCTTCAAACAAATATCTTCCAAAATCCTCCTTAGCCACAATGCTTGAGAGGTTGCCAAAGATGCCGAAATATACTCGGCTTCGGCCGACGATTGTGCCACCCTTTGTTGCTTCTTTGATGCCCAAGAAAATATTCCCGAACCAAGAGAAAAAGCATAGCCCGATGTGCTTCTCATATCATCAACACATCCAGCCCAATCACTATCACAAAATCCAAGCAAGATAGCTTCACACTCTTCACGAATTGGTAATGAACGCGAGGATGAAAGCAAAAGAAAGGCATATTATTGGGCCGGTGTAACGTAAATAGCGCCTTAAATAAACTCACAGACACAGGCAGGCCTACTCGAACCACCCTAAAATGAAACGCCTGGAACATCAGAACAGCAGTGGGCGTTAGCTGACTATACCCAATCTTGAATTCCTCGCAGACCTTCAACAAGGTCGGATGCGGTGTAATCTGAGACGTACACGTCAAGTAACCCAAAAACACCGTATGAAATCCATCGGGTGGCGAATACAAACGGTCGCCCTTCTGGGGCAACAACAACTCAACATTACTTGGCGCTCCAGATAAACGACGAATAGAGTGCAGATGCTCTTCCGTCAACACACTATCAAAATCAACTAAGTCCAAATTAATTAGCTTCTTTTTCTTTTGCCTCCTCTTGTCAACCTCAACATCACCTGGCGGAATATCATCTTCCTCCCCCTCGTCATCCGTCGGCTCAACTTCACTACTTGACACTGGATGTTCACTCGCCAAAGGAGCTTCATTCGAATCATCACTATCGCTCCCAAAATCTACGACTCGACGCCCATAGCGACGTCTACTGGAATCCACTTCATCAACAGTAGGGCAAATATTAATATGGTTACGCACTTCTACATCGTCACTCCACGATTCAATAATTTCTCGCCGACCAAAACTTCCCCCGTTTAAAACACCAAGTGAATCAGCACCCTCGGAAATTTGCCCGTCAATTTCGGCCAAACCGGACTCAAAACCGGGCTCTAACGCGCCCCCACGCGCGCGTGTGGCCCCAAAAGGGTCAGATCCACGCGCGCACACGTCACCCGCCTGCCCAGCGACACGTGCACCCCGCCCACTGGCCCCCGCGCGCGCGTCCGCTTCACCGAACCCACCAGACGCGCGCGCGCGTCTCTGCAAAAGCCGCCCAATCACGCGCCCGCCAACGCCACCTGGACCAATAGCGCGCGCGCGTCCACCCAACTCGCCAACCGACGCACGCGCGCCTCTTTCTCTCTCCTCCACCGACGCGCGCGTGCGTCTATCGGGAAGCGTGCCCGACGCGCTTCCCACCTCAGCTGCTGGCCCACGTGGTCTGCAATCCTTCCCTCTCTCCTCCTCGGTCCGGGTGCAAGCCGCCGGCTCCGCGGCTTCAAGTTGCTCCATACCCGCCTTGAAGCGCGCGCCCTCTCTCACATGGGACCGGCCGGCTTCTTGGCTCAAGCCAACAGCCGTAACACCTGTTACAGCTCCCCTTTTATTTCCAGCTCGTGAATTTCCTACTGCAGACCCAATTTCTACACCCGATAATACAAGTTTATCGCGTTCCATACCCACTGTTCCAAAAGTCTTCTTGCTCCCTTCAACCGGATCTCGAAGTTTAATTCGCAAAGATTTCGAATTACCCGAATTCGACATGAGAAAAATTTTCCCCTAAGAAATTATCAAGAAACAAGTTAAAGATACATACCCATATTTATTCCACAAGAGTTGAAGTTTAATTCTTTCCACCACAAAAGGAGTCTATTTATCTGGGCCCTGGTATATTATTTAAAACCCTTAAATATATACCTGGCTGCCAAATAAATACAATAATCCCTTATTTAAATTAAGGAATTATTTCACCACCAACGGAAACAATTCAGTAGACGACGCAATTAACTCTCGACACGCCCCGGATACCTCTAGACAAGTCCCCGTCTCGAATCGAGAGTTGGGGGCTTAATGATACACCTAATTGGGCCGACCCAATGGGTCCCAAGTCATTTAACAATTAGGCCCAATACACGAAAGTATTCGGGCCCATTACACGAAAGCCCAAGCACCTTCAAAATAAGGTTTGGGCCCAACAAAATAAGCCCAACTCAATCAACGACATATAAATAGAAGTTTTATTCATTTGTAAATGTACGTTCTCATTTATTGACAATTCACCTCGAGTTTTATTCTCTCCACTCTCTCTACGATCCGTACATCTGACTTGAGCGTCGGAGGGGTTTCCGCCGGATCAACCCCCGGCTTAGGACCTCAGGAACATCGAGTTGATTAGCTACGGATCAGCTTTGCTCTCCCAGCTCGTTTTCTATACTACTCTAGATGAGCTATATTTTAGCTTCATCAATTTATTGAAAAAATTCACGATACTCAATTTTTTTACGAATATTCAAATAATTTTCAGAAAGAAAAGATTTTTTTAATAGTAAAATATTAAATTAAAGGAATACAATTGTTTTTTTTTTTTTTGAATTTTCAATATTTTGGAATATTCGAATATCCATTCCATTAAAAATAATTATAAAAAAATATTTTATTTTTTAATTGTACTATTTAATAAATATAAAATATTTTTTTTATATACAACTTCTATTATACCGTATTTCAAATAATACATTGTTAATATGCTATATTTAATATAAAAATAATATTTTTACAAATCATTAATAATTCAAATGAATCTATCAATAAAATAATTTATGAAGATATATGAAAAATAATTAAATATAGCATATATCATTGATTAATATATATTATATCAATCATATTTTAAAAATTAATTAAAATTCAATCATTCCATAAATTTTTATATCATATTAATTTGCATTTATCCTTGGAAATATAGTATATTTATAGACTTAGGTGTTTACAAATTCGCATTTAAATTAACTGAAATGCTAAATCCCACATGGAAATTACTAGATCCTGCACATAATAAAAAAAATTTCTCTCTCTAAAATCTCAAACGTCGGTCTTTTTCTCTCCCCCAAATAAGTTCTTTTCCCCTCATGCTTGCACAAAAACATCATAAAAACAATATTATAATTGAGATTCGAACTTGAAGAAAACCTTCTGAAATTTATTTTACAATCAAGGTAATCATTCTATCTCAAATTAATTCTACTAATTAATAGTACCATAGGTTTTTCTTCTCTGTTCTCTCTATTTTAAAAAAAAAATTAATTCAATTTTATTATTTGTCAATATATGGTAGGTGGTGGAGGGTGATGAAAGGCCTGCCATGAAATACGTCCATGACAAGTGTGGGAATTTTTTTGGGTGAGGGTTTGGGGGGTGGGGTGCCTGCCATGAAATTCACGTCATGGCAGGTGTGGGGTTTTGGGAGGTACGGCTACATTGGAAGCGAAGGGCTGATGCTTTCTTTCATAATTTCTTTTTTCTTTCTTTTTTAATTCATATCAATTCAATTATTTGTTAATTTTTTAATAAATATTTAATGATTAATACAATTTTAATACTTTATAAATACTGAATAAATGTTCAAAATATTTTAGAATTAAATAATTAGAAATTTAAAATATTGAATACATGTTCAATAAATATTTAATAATTAAAAAATATTTAATAAATATTGAATAAATATTTAGACTTGTTTAATAAATATTAAATAACTTTCAAATATTTAATAAATGCTTAATTTATGTTAAATATTTTTTTTAAATGTTTAATAAATATGTTTCGTAATTGTTTTTTTTTACATATACCTCGTCGATGAGTAGGACATACGGGAACAACTTCAGCATATCAGGAATTCGAGGATCAACAAACACCAAGTCAATAACCTCATTCGTCATTGAATCGGCGCGGTGTCGTTGTGTATACTTGCTCTAATCAATACCCTGCATCAAATGTTGAATAACTGTCTTTCTGCCCATTAATTTAATTTTGATTTTGAGTCTTACATTTTAAATGTATTTCAACGAAGTGGAAATATTTGGATCTTCACGTCAAAGATAGTTTAAAATCTTCTTATGCTTCACGTGACTTCTCGTCAACATCTAGGTAACTTTATACTGCTTATGCGAGAGTTGTTTATAAACACCATGCTTCGAAGTCTGCTTCCCGTAAACTATAGAGAGTTCTCATTTATCCTCTGCTTGTAGAGCCCCCTTCAGCTGGAAATCACAATTACATTTTTTCGTGTCAGTACATTTTGTACTTTCTACACCTCTGTTCTTCCGTTTCACATACTTTTTTCCATACCGATCACAGGTGACGTATAGAAAGTATGACCTATACTTTTTAGCTTAATGCCATGGCTTTCAGCTGTGTCTCTCGCCCACTGTATTAAATCGGCTCTACAATTAAACAATTGCACTCCTAAAAAATATTCAAAATAATCAACTTCCATATTATTCTGAAAAAAAAAATATAACAAAAAAAAAACACAACATCGGATCGCATCTAAAGTAGAAGCGGACACATCAAAGACGGCGCCCACCTTGGACGCGAATACAGTGTATTGCGCGCCCAACATGTGCGCGTTATACGTTTCGTCTTCCAGGTTGTCTACCCTCCGCGTATGATGATTTTTTGGCAAAAAAAATTAAAATATTACATCAGGTTTAAGTGGATTATCGTTAGAAGGTATATATCGAACTCATTAGTTGATGATTATTACGTAACAAAAAATGACTTTTGACGACTTCTTAGTATTTTGAAAACCCTAGAAAAAAGTTGGAGAGTTGAAAAAATAGAGCATAGAGAGAAAATATTTTTTTTGTATAGAGAAAATATATTTTTTTTTATGTGCGGGATTTAGTTACTTTTTGTGTGGAAAATCCTAGAAAAAGTTAGAGAGAAGTCAGAGAAAATATTTAGTAGAGAGCGAATTTTTGGTAGAAAGAGAATATTTTTTATTTATGTGCGGGATTTAGTAACTCTTAGTGTAGGATTTAGCACTCCCCATTAAATAATCAACAATGATATTTAACACCTACTAATTTGCTTTTTTCCTTTACTTATCTTGATTTACTTCTTTAATTAAAATTCAAATAAGTTAGTATGGTTTTACTTTATTTTTACGATTATATAATTTAGTCCAAATTAAGATCTTTAAATTGCCAAGATTTTTTTCCATGATTATCGAATTATTTAAATTATTTGATGCATACCATTAGTGCCACAAATAAAATAATTTCCTATTTTAGCAAAAATCTAAAAAAATCATCTCTTCTTAAACCCTATAAAAACTCCATTGTTTTCATTCATTTTTCACAACCCCATCCGTCCGTGTTGCTTTGTTTTCATTTCTTATCATTCACTTTTCCTAACCCCTTCCATATTAGATTGTTTTTGTTTCTTATTCCGACGTTCCATATTTCGGTTGAATCTTTAGTTGCTCTTCATAATTACATACATATTATGTTTTTCTTCATTTTATTTTTTCATTCATATCATTTTTTTTACGTTTTATACATTTATTTTTTGGTTTCTTTTATTTTAATAATAATAATAATAATAATAATAATAATAATAAATAATAATAATAATAATAATAATAATAATAATAATAATAATAATAATAATAATAATAATAATAATAATAATAATAATAATAACCTTCGTAAAATATGTCTCCATAAATTTAGGTCACCATTGAGTGTCGAGCTTAGTTAGCTTAGTAGAATGGCGATCTGACTTCTTTGTGTAGGATATAGTGGGTTTCGAACTCAAATAAACATTTAACCAATGATATAATAAGGGGGAAACTTGTTACATTACAACACAATATATTGCCTAATTGTGATCACAACAAAACCAATATGAGTAGTACGTATCCTACCCAAAAAAGAGCATGAGATAATGAATGAAGAAAAGAGATAATATTTAATATGCGACACATTAGGTTTCTTAGCACTAGACGGTTCATGGATTGGAACTCGTTTGCTCAAAACTAAAAACATTCACCACTTGCGAAAATAATTTTAAATCCCCTTTGATGAAAAAACACTAGGTTATTTTTTTTTTATCTTTTTTTTTTATCTTTTTGAAAAATCAAACAGATACTATATTTCCATGATAACAAATAAAAATACAAGTTTCATTGGCAGAAGTATGGGACTTTTATATAAGGGCTACACGACAAATACCCTTCACTGAATTTTGACTTCTTGACCATTTTTTTAATTGATATTTGCTATAAACCAAATTGATTGAAATTATTCAAAATGCCCTTATTTAATATTACTGAAAATTAACATATTATATTGTTTTGAAAAATTCATTATTTTTTTGCTAGATATTCAAATCCCCCTATTTTCTTCCACCATCCCCAATTATCTCCCCTATCACGCAATTTTGGTTTAAGTTTTATCATTTTTTTAAATGATTTTTTTTATATCAATTTAAAACAAAAATTGGTTTTTCTTTCCACTTTTTTAAATGGTTCATATTTTAAAAAATTAAAATCCACTACATACTCAAAAATCACTATAAAATGCAAAAAAAAAAAATTAGTATAAAATAAGCATAATCCACAAAAATCACTATAAAATGCAAAAAAAAAAATTACTATAAAATAAGCATAATCCACATTAATATTAACGTAATCCACTCTATAATTAATGGAAATCACTCTGTAATTAACGAAAATCACTATATAATTATCAAATTCCATTAAAAAAATTCACTAAAAACTTATCAATTAACAAAACCACTCTGTAATTAACGAAAACCACTGTATAATTAATGAATTCCATTACGAAAATCCACTCTGTAATTAATGAAAATCACTCTACAATTAATGAAATCACTATGTACATGCAATTAACGAATTCCACTATGTATAACCAAACATGTACATACATCTACGATTCTCTCGTGATAACTCCTGATTGAGATGTTGGGCTTCGATAAACCGTTGAAGAAATCAACAATTAAAAAAAAGAAATTATTGAATAATACTAAAAATGTGAACTGCAAATTAAAAAAAAAATAAAAAAAGAAAAGAAGGAAATCACGGAAAGCTATTTAATTGAAGAATGAAGTGATAATGGCCATTGAAGTGATGAAGACTAATAACAACCACATCGGCTATATCAATTTCTAAAACTTGCCGCCGCGTCGAGCACCTCCACACAGCTCCAATGGAAATTAAAAAAAAAAAACAAAAAAAAACTCCATGACTGAAAAACCCCCAAAATCAAGATGGCGAAAACAATTAGGAATAAAACCATGTAAATCATCCAAATTCGAAAACAAGCTTCAAATTTCTACCCCGCAGCCCCAAATCCGTCATGTTGACCGTGTTGTTCGGCCCTGGGTGATACACCAACCGCCAGGTATGGAGGCGGCGGTTGGCGACTCTGACCACAAGCCAAATCGAGAATATTGCTCTTCTCTGCGAGGAAGACGAAGAAGATCCAGAGACGACAACGGCGTGTTGGGTGGGGGGAATATATGAGAGATAAGAGAACACATCGGATTAGAGGGCTTGGGGTGGAGAGATAAAAGAGAGAAGGAGAAGAGAAGATAAATGGGAGAAATAGAGAAAAAGAACCATGAAAGAGGGAAGTTAGGTGTAGAGAAAAAGAAAAGAGACGGAGAAGAAGAATGAGAGAAAGATGTTAGGTTAAAACTTTAAAAGGGTATTATAGTGTAGTTGCATATTTATCACTAATTAAAATATATTTTGGATTTATCTTAAAAATGAGAATTTTTTTTTGGACCACTCTTAATTATACAATGGATATCAGGGTGGTTTGTCAAATTATCCCTTTATATAAAGGGGTTTTTTTTAAATAAGTACTTGAACAGCCATCTTTATTATTCTAGGTTTAGAGGTTATATTTATTTTGCTAATAAGTCCATCCCTTTAATATATATTATAAATAAACGCAAAATTAATGTTTATGACCAAATTACCTCCAACCCTTTGAACCCAATTTCTAATTGTAACCCCAATTTAAATTTAATTTTGACCACAAAAACCCAATTTTGACCTTTTCTTTTGGGATTTTTGTGCATAAGTCTCTGACCAACCATCTTTATTATTCTAGGTTCACGGGGTATATCTCTTTCGCCAATAATCCCATCCCTTTAATATATATTATAAATAAGAAAAAAAATAATGTATATACCAAAATTACTACCAACTATTTACATCCAATTCTTAATTATAACTCAAATTTAATCAATTTTGACCACCAAAATTCAATTTTGACTTTTTTTCAACTTTTTCTTTTCAGAAAATTATTTTTTTGCCGCTGGTTTCCGGCGGTCAACGCCGGTCCCCGGCGTATTTTTTTTTTCTGGTCTGTTTTTTCTGGCGCCACGGCGTTGACTTTTTCGTTTTTTTCTAGTCTCTTTTTTCCTCCGCCGGTCTCCGGCGTTGATTTTTTTAGTGGTATTTCTTTTTCTTTTTTTACGCCAGCCACTAAACGTTGACCGTAATTGTGCTGTCATTAACAATAATTATATTGTCATTTGCAGTAAATTAACGTAATTATATTGTCATAGTACATTAAGGTAATTGTACTGTCGTTGACTGTACATTTATGTCATTGTACTGTCGTTGACGGTACAATTAGAGTCAACAACAATATTATTTTTTTTTGGTTAATTTTTTTTTCTTTTCATTTTGTTTAATTTGTTGACAAGTCAACGTAATAATATTACTGTCGTTGATAGTAAAATAACTGTAAACACAATAAGATTACTGTCAACCACATCAATATTATTATTTTTTTGGAATTTTTGTTTTGTTTGAGTTATTGACGGAGTGACGTAATAATATTACTATCTATTATTGTATATTAGTGTAAGCACAATAATATTACTGCGTTTGATGGTAATATTACTGTTGTTACAGTAATATTACTGTCAATCACAGTAAAACTAATTATTTTGGCCTTTTATTATGTTTACTTTTGTTAAACGGTCAACATATTTATATTACTCTATTACACAATAATAATGACTTTTGTTTTGTTAATATTACTGTGCTAGAGATTAATATAGCAATATTACTGTGCTAAACAGTAGTATAGTTAATTTTACTGTGTTTAACAGTAATAGTGTTAGTATTACTGTCAACCACAGCAATATTGTTGTTTAAACAAAGGACAAAAAAAAATTCAAAAAATAAAAAAAGATCGAAAAAGTCAACGTCCGAACCGGCGGAATAACCAGGAAGGAAAAAAAAAGTCAACGCCGGAGACCAACGGTCAAAGACGGTTGACCGGCAGTCAACGGCGACGACGGACGTAATTGTCCATAAAATTGTGTTTTGGGTCAAAATAGAATAGTTTGTATAATTTGGGGTCAAATTGAGGTTAGATTAAATTAAAGGATGAAATTGAAGCATATTAAAATGTGAGGGACTATTTTAGTCTTTTACAAATCTCACGACCATGTGTGAACTTTTTTGTAAAAGAGTTTTTTGTCTGGACCCCTTTATGAATAAGTACCATTGATGGGCTTATTTGTAAAGTGCCCTTTTCTTTTTTCAAAATTTTTTTTCTGAACTTTTTCTTTTTTACGCCGGCTTCCGGCGTTGACTTTGGTTTTTTTTTTTTTTTTTTTTTCTATTTTCTCTTTCCATTGCCGATTTCCGGAGTTGACACCGGTCTCCGGCGTTGACGGGCGAAATTATACTCAAAATTAATTTTTGGATCAAAATTGAATAATTTATAAAAAAATTCAGCCTCGCTCAAATCGGAAGAAATGATCACTGGATATATCTTGCCTACTCCAAGAAAAGCATAACAAATATAATATGGTAATTGTTTCAATTCTAGTATGGGGCCGTTTTCACACTAACTAGTATCTCACGAATGACTCCTATCACATCTATGCCCAAAATATCGACACACTCAAGAAACAACAAACAATCAAGTACATCATTTTCAATTGGGGTTTCACGGGAAGTATAATGCAAATCAAAAGAGTTAACAATGCAATGCTCAACAGAATCACATAATTCATACAAATCAGAAACGGAGGACACATAGTCCTCAATCAAGTCTATTATACTGCAATACTCAACAGGTTCAGAGTGTTCAAATGTATTCATCAAATTAAAAACAACCTCGTCCCCGTTTACCCTAAGTTTCAAAGATCTTAAGTCCATGTCAATCATCGCCTTACCAGTGGCTAAGAATGGCCAACCTAGAATGATTGGTGCTTCATCATCTTTAGGCATTTCAAGTATTACAAAATCAACAGGTAAAATGAATTTGTCTAATTTAACTAGCACATCTTCTACAATCTCATTAGGGTATTTCAATGAATGATCTGATAATTGTAAAGGAGTTAAATGCAACCACCCCCTAATAAGTGTTCAAATAAGCACACTCGACCCATTTTATTTTTATCCGTTGACCGCTCGTGAAAAGACGAATAAACCTTTAGATAAATCTGTCTAATTTAACTAGCACATCTTCTACAATCTCATTAGGGTATTTCAATGAATGATCTGATAATTGTAAAGGAGTTAAATGCAACCACCCCCTAATAAGTGTTCAAATAAGCACACTCGACCCATTTTATTTTTATCCGTTGACCGCTCGTGAAAAGACGAATAAACCCTTAGATAAATCTGTCCAACATCTAAAATTTTATGACCAAAATGAAGTTTATAAAATTTTTAATTCAGCCCCTAATATTTTCAAGTAAGCCATCTTCCCCAAATGAAAAAAACACACAGACACACAATACACACACTTTGGTTTAAATTTCTATGCGTACCTCACCCCACCCCACCACTGCCGTTGCCGGCTCCGTTCATGGACCGAAACCCCTCTCCGGCAACCAACCAAGCAGCCACATCATCGTACGGATCGGATATGCATCCACGTATCATCTTCTCCGGCAACGAACTCCCCCTCAACTCAAAATTTCTTACAAAATTATTCTAAGAAGAATAAAAATTCAAATTCATGATCCACAATTTCGTCACCATTTTCGCAGCGCCACCCATTTCTTCGGTTTCGCCAAAACTGGAGTATAACTCCAGTTACGCATTCCAGTTTTACCATTGCCGTGGTTATGGAAGGTGCGTGGTGTAGACATCGAAATTTTGAGATAAATTACTAATTAATAACCAAAATAAATCGGTTATTAATTTAGGTCTCAAATTAAAGTCCATAATATATTTGGGCTTTAAAATGCCTGGCCCACTATGTAAGTCGAGAAACCCTAATCCTAGCTTGTGCCTATAAAAGAAGATCTTTGGTGCATCTAAAAATGAGACTCACACAGACACATATCGAGCTCTCAAACTCACGTCTCGAGCCTCCGCCTCGAACTCACGTCTCGAGCCTCCGCCTCGAATTCATAACATATTTGAATTCGAGATGTTCGTGATAGGAAATCATATATTCAATTCCTCGAATTCATAATATATTTAAATTCGAGATGTTCGTGATAGGAAATCATATGTTCGATTCAAGAACAAGCTTTTAAGCCCTTGAATCAAAATTAGAATAGGAGAGAAGAATCAGGGAATCACGGAGATTTGTAATCCGCTTTCGTTTGATTAATAAATTTATTTGTTCCCTATTTTTCTTGTCTCGTATTTATTATATTTTGCAGACTCGAAATTTTGTGGTTTACACGTGGTTTTGTATCTATTTAAATATAATTTAAGTTTTTTTCATTTTATTTTATTTTTCAGGTGGGTGGGTGACAGGGAAAGGGTGGGGCAGTTTGGGTGGCAGGAGAGGGGTGGCTTTGTAGGATATTTTCACTTTTTTTCTTTTTAAATCTATTTAAATATAATTTATATTTTTTCATTTTATTTGTTTTAATTAAAATATTATTAAAACATCATCAATAGTTTAATTGTTTCATGAGTTTTGAATTAGATGGGCAATTTTGTTCTTTCACGCACAAAATGTACAAAAATCGCACAAGTAGTCGCACACACAACGAGTGAATGACACGCACAAAGGTTAGGGGGGTGTATGGCTTTGACTATTAATTACAGGGGGATTTTCGTCACTTTTTTTTATCCTAGGGGGTTTTGTTCTTTAGAATTAACACAGGGATGGTTTTTGCATTTAACTCAATTGTAAAAGTCATGCGCATGCGGTTCAAATTTCCTAAGCCTTGTTTTAGAAACACGGACATAGGTATCAAATTAATACTTCCCCCCAAATCACATAAAGCTTTATGGAAAGTAGAATTTCCAATAATACAAGGAATAGTATAACTCCATGGATCTTTCATTTTCCGTGGTAAATTCGCCCGGAGAATGGCACTGCAAGTTGCCGTGAGTGTCACTGGCGTGTATTATTCGATTCGTAATTTCTTGGATAGTATATCATTCATGAACTTGTTGTAGTTTGGCATCACCTCCAAGGCTTCTGCAAAAGGGATATTGATTCGAATTTGTTCCCTGAACTTAATAAACTGCTCCTTGAGCTTCTTGCTTTGTAGTCTCCATGGAAAAGAAAAAGGATTTATGAGAAGAGAAGGATTATCAGGAAACAAAATATTATTGGGCTTACTAGCCTCTTTTGTACTACTCCCTGAAATAATGAATTCCGGCTCGACCGGGTTCGGTTGTTCGACTGGATTTTTGACTCGTTTGTCGGATAAGGAGGATCCGTCATTTGTAAACCACTTCGGGTGGTTATGGCTTGGCAACTTTTTTTCGGATTGACTTCGGTGTTGCTCGGAAATCCACCATTTGTCACCGTGGACATAGATTGGGCGATTTGCCCTAGTTGCTTTTTCATATTCTTTATTGTTGACTTTAGGCCCTCCATTTCATGTTCTTGTTGGTGCAGACGTTTATCATAATTTGACCCTCGTTGTTCTCTTTGATGGTTAAAATAAGAAGGTGGCTGCAAAGCATTCTTTGGATTGGCGTAGGAGAAGTTCTCGTGATTCCGAATTCCCGGGTAGTACTGTGTAGGGTTCTGATTCTGATTTTGGTTTCCCCATAAATTATTGAATCGGTTTTTCATAAATTGTGCCAGCTCCCGGTCGTCGTTTGTGACTCACGAGGTACTCGTGGCTGCCACTTGTTCGGTTTGTGGCCCACGAACTGATAATTGAGCGACCTGATTCGAAAGAGTCGCCAACTATGCTGATAACGAAGTCAATGGACTGAGTTGGTGGACTCCAACTACTCTTTGTGTACCACTTCGTTCGGACGGCCAATGGTAGGCATTTTCCTTGACAATGTCTAGAGCATCTCTAGGGGTCTTGTTTTGCAGCGATCCACCTAAAGAAGTGTCAACTAAAGATCGCGCGGGTTGATCGAGCCCATTGTAGAACAACTCCATTTGATCCCGCGACACGGTTGAATATGTGATGTGGGCATTGTCGTAATAAGTCCTTGAACATCTCCTATGCCTCGTGCATCGGCTCTTGGCTCATCTGTCTGAAGTTGCCAACATATTTTCATAGTTGTGCTATCTTCGGGGTGGAAAGAATCGTGCCAGGAAGGCTTGTGATAATTCTTCCCTACAAGTAAGTGATCCGGGATTTAAACTTAGAAGCTAACTCTTCATTTTGTCTCAGACAAAGAATGAGAATTGTTAGAGAATATTATATTATAGAACTCTCCTAATACTAGGATTCTAGTATGATTCGGTTACCTAGATTAGTTAGGATTTAGTTACCTAGTCAAACTCTATTACCTTGCAATATTTCTCTATATATATTCCATGTAATCAACCCATAACACAATGGGGGTTTCTATTACGTATTATTATTTCTCTATTTCTCCTATTCTATTCTTCATATATGGTATCAGGGCACCAGGTTTTTTAACCTAGCCGCCTTTCTTCTCCATGGTGGTGACCACCCAAATTTCTCCCTCCCCCGGTGGTGGTACTCTTAATATCTTTCTTCTTCTATCTTTTCCATGAACACCACCCGAATTTTCTCCCTCCCCCGGTGGTGCATCTTCTCTATCTTTTCTTCTTCTTCTTCTTCTTCTTCTTCTTCTTCTTCTTCTTCTTCTTCTTCTTCTTCTTCTTCTTCTTCTTCTTCTTCTTCTTCTTCTTCTTCTTCTTCTTCTTCTTCTTCTTCTTCTTCTTCTTCTTCTTCTTCATCTCCATGGCCTAAAACCTATCCGCCGCTTCTCTTCTTCTCCATGGTCGGCGACCACTAAACCAATTTTCTTCCTCCCCGGTGGTGGTACTCTTCTCTCTATCTTTCTTTTTCTATCTTTTCTGTGAACACCACCCGAATTTTCTCCCTCCCCCGGTGGTGTATCTTCTCTATTTTTTCCATTCTTCTTCTTCCTCTTTTCTTCTCCATGGTCTAAAACCTAGCCGCCGCCTCTTCTCTTCTCCATGGCCGGCGAACACTACCCAATCTTCTTCCCCACTCTCTCATCTCTTCTCTCTATCTCGATTAAAAAAAAAAAAAAAAAAAAAAGAAGGTTGCTTATTTTTCTCTCACCCGTTTATTATTATTATTTTTTTTTATCAATTGGACACATATTTCCACACAGAGGAATTCTCTAGCGATGTGTTTCGCGGTTTCTGTCCAGTCTTCACGTTTGAAGTTTCCAGTCTTCACGTTTGAAGTTTATTCTTTTTGAAGTTTATTCGTTCCGACTGCGGGAGCGTGTTAGCAAGTGATTGTCCAGTCTTCACGTTCGTCACGTTTCGACTGCGGGGGCGTGTTAGAGAATATTATATTATAGAACTCTCCTAATACTAGGATTCTAGTATGATTCGGTTACCTAGATTAGTTAGGATTTAGTTACCTAGTCAAACTCTATTACCTTGCAATATTTCTCTATATATATTCCATGTAATCAACCCATAACACAATGGGGGTTTCTATTACGTATTATTATTTCTCTATTTCTCCTATTCTATTCTTCATATAAGAATAGCTTCAACTGAATGGCATCATCGGAAACACCATTAACCTTGACTGTGTCACAAATCTCCAAGAAATTGACAAGATGGAGATTCGGATCCGCAGTGGCTGCTCCGGAGAATAGGTTCGCCATGACGATGTTGATAAGCCATGTCTTTAGCTCGAAGTTGTTCGCGGCTATCGTCGGTTTCCTGATTCCCGAATAGTTTTCGTTCTGGAGTTCGGCATTCTCTCATCGTTCGCTCGAGTGGCAGGTTCGGTCTTTGTTGCTCGCGCTCTCCCCTGGTTCTCGATCGTACTCAAAGGCCAGATGTTCTGAATTTTCCTGATCGTCGGCCATTATTCACTATGTTGGCTGCACGTGGCTCTTCTTCTTCTTCAAAATGTCATTTCAATCTCGGAATCGTAAGATATGATTTTCCAAATTTGGACTTCTGGGTATAAACAAAGTGATTGGTCAAAATCAAATTAAAAATCGAAAATAAAGATGGTAAATGGCTAAAGTAATAATCAGATAATTGGTAACAATATCAGCAAAGATAGAATCAAATGAGGGTCCCGGCGGTGGAGCCAAAAACTTGATACGCGTTTTTCTCACGTATAAATTACCGCAAGTGTACAGTATCGTATTTTGTAGAACAGTGGTTCTAGATATCGATCCACGTGGACCTATAGATTCACATGTTGAATAATGTAATTATTATTGTTATAGTATCTAGCCGATCGTAATTGGTCTAAATAGTGATTAACCCTAATAATTGACAGTAAACAAAGTTCGTAAACATGCAAATATAGAATAAACGTAAATGTAATCGTGACAGTTCCAACGGGAGGTTTTCGATTTAAAAAGGACTTCTAGGGCCAAAATCCACCAATGTACTATCAAAAACTATCTACAGATCCGTTATTTAATGTCAAATTCCTATTCGCTAACCCAGAGGCTAAAATACTCTAACCCCCGTTTCTAGTGTAGTTAGAGTCTACCCACATATCCGACGTCTCCGTTCAGACCTTGCTATTAAGAAATCATTTAGCTCAAATCCCTAAGGGCTACCCGAGATGTATCACGTCTCCGTTTCCACAATTCAAGCTACGTTTTCATAATTTCAAACAAGAAATCCTCTGTCGAGTTCATTCCTATTTAACATCAATCTGAGAGGTGATCAATCAATCAGAAGCATTTAAAACAGGAAAGCATAAACGAAATCAAAACACGGCAAATAGATAACATATCTCGAAATCGAAATCAATATATACATGTTTCATTACCCTAGAAGAAAATGTACTTAGTTCATAACAAACATAGAGAATGTACACGAGAAATGAACTATTCGTAAAGAAAATGCTGAAGAAAAACCCGAGTCGAAGCTTCCCGCGAAGAACTGCCGAAAATCGAAGAAAAATCGAAGAAGAATTCAGAATGAAAGGCCCCGATCGATCTGCTTCTTCTTTTCCCTTTTATTTTTTCCCCCTTTTCTCTTTCTCTCCCTTCTACCGCTGCAAATGATGACGCTCCACCCCCGCCGCTCTTCTTTCTCCACTAAGAGGCCTGCTTTTTTCTTTGGATCGAAATACGGAGATGTTGGATCGCGATTTGGCGACCTCGGAAAACTGCGCAGCGCCTTGCCAGATCATGATACGGGAATGTTGGATCGCGATCTGTGTCCGGAGCAAAAACGTATTGTACACCCCCCCGAATCCCGATACGGAGATGTTGAATCGCGATCTGGGTTCGGAGCAAAAACGTACTGTGACACCCCCAGATCGCGCATGGAGATGTTGGACCGCGATCTGGGTCTTCTTGGCCACTTTTTTGGCTTGAAAACCGGTTTTACTTTCAAATGGCTTTGAATCGGCAAAAATAGCATTCCTTATCTAAAACTGGAATAAACAAAAGAAATATAATATATACAAATAAAGCCGAAAACTCGAACGAATGAAGACCAAAACTTGAAGATTTAACATGTGAAAATTGCGAAAAACGAACACTTATCAATCTTCTATGAGCTAACCAAAATATACATTTTTTAAATTGGAGCTTTATCAACTTTTTTATTTGGATGTCGTGGAACCCATCAAATTCCAAAAGTCATATGAATAAACCATCTACACGAGGTAATCTGGCGAAGAGTAAAATGTGGAAGTACGAAAAGATTGGTAAACTTTTTAACCAATGATGGTGAGGCAATTTTTGGATCTCGGGTATTCTTTGGTTTCTGGATCGAAACTTCTCACGTTAATGTGAATTTTGAAACGGTCCTTTTATTTTTGTCATATGAAAATGGAGAACAATTATAAATCATCTGTCGTACGAAACACGAAACACTCGGACTGGAAAAAGAAAAAAAAAAAAAAAAAAAAAAAAGAAAAAAGGAAAAAGAACTCAATCATCAAACCCATCCCACAAGCCGAAGAAAATTAAACACACTGTAGACCTGTTTATTACAACAATTGCATAACTAATAAATGATCAAGAAGCTGGACTCACGTATGATAAGACACTGTAGACCGTTTGAAGAATGGTGAGTGCAAAGAGGAAAATAGCAGCAATGACAGAGAGAATTGCCCATGGATTGGTAAAGTAGGTGTGCATGAGATTAGCTCTCCACCGATGCCATGGCTTCTGGCAATAAGAACTGACCCTCTTCTGAACATCATCCAATCTGCTCTCCGGGTCGAGAGTTATATCCTTCGACAGTGAGTTGAATAAGTTAGCAACAGCCTTATCACTTCCAAGTGCATTCTGAATGACCCCGCACGAGTGCAGCAAACTCACATCCCTCGAGTTGTCTATTATGTTGTCCATGAAGAATATGTAAGAGGTGACCTCATTCCCAGCGCCTACATGGAACCGCTCGAACGCTATCAAGTTAAGGTACAACGACTCTAATGCATCGTCCACAACTATTAGAGGGAGCTCCAGTACTCCTCCGTGGAACGATATGTCTTTGAGGCTTCTTGTTTTGCTTGTCCTTATACGAATTCCGGCCTCGTTCAGCTCTGTGGCTGACCGGATTATCTCGTCTCCTCCACCTCTGTGGATGATGCTGTTTTGGCCGCTCTTTGTTTTCGTGTGCTTTTTCGAACGAGGCTCTTCCGATAGCAAGCTCTTTCGGTACACGTCTAGTATGTGGAAGCACTTTTCGATTTCATGGATGTTCTTCACTGATATTGCTTGTGAAAAGAAGTTTAGAATGCGCTTCATCAACTCTTTGCCTTTCTGTGTGTTTATGTATTTATATATCGTTATTATAAAACAACCATGTTAATAGTACTGTTTATGCAGTAACTTAATTAAAAGAGTGCTTCATTATATTAGCTTGCTATTAGAACAACAGTTGAGTTTAAATTTAAGTTTAAATTTAACTATACTACAGTCTAACACAGTAATATTGCTATATTAATCTCTAGTACAATAATATTAACACAACAAAACTCATTATTATTGTGTAATAAAGCAATATTAATATGTCGATCGTTCATCAAAGATAAACATAATAAAAAGCCAAAATAATTAATATTACTGTGAGTGACAGTAATATTACTATAACAGTAATATTACCGTCAACAACAGTAATATTATTGTGTTTACAGTAATATTACCATAGTAGAAACAATAATATTATTACGTTAATCTGTCAATAACTCAAACAAAACAAAAAACGCAGAAAAATAATAATATTGATGTGGTTGACAGTAATATTATTCAGTTTACAGTTATTTTACTGTCAGCTGCAGTAATATAACAACGTTGACTTGTCAACAAATCAAACAAAATAAAAAAAAAATAACCAAAAAAATAATAATATTGCCGTTGACTCTAATTGTACTGCCAACGACAGTACAATTACGTTAATATACTATCAACGACAGTATAATTACGTTAATGTACTATCAACGACTGTATAATTACGTTAATTTATTGTCAGTGGCATTATAATTACTGTTAATGATAGCACAATTATGGTCAACGTTTAGCGGCGGGCGTAAAAAAAAAGTCAACGCCAAAGACCGGGGGCGGAACAAAAAAAAATCAAAAAGTCAACACCGGAAACTGGCAGCAAAATATTAATTTATGAAAAAAAAAAGCTTAAAAAATATCAATAATTTAATTGGGGTTACAATTAAGAACTAGGTGTAAAGGGTTGGGGTTAATTTTGTCATATACATTTATATTTCATTTATTTACAATACATATTAAAGGTATAGACTTATTGGCGAAAGAGATATAGCCCCTGAATCTAGAATAATAATGGTAGTTGATCGGAGACTTATGCACAAAATCCCCATATAATATATGTGATAAATGAAAAATAGCATTTTGGACCAAGTTATAATCTATTATAAAGTGAGAAAAAACTTTATTTCAAGATTGAGAAAAAATGAAAAAAAAAATACAAAAAGAGAAATATATAAGGCATAGAAAATAATTATCTAATGGCAAAATTATTTATATCCTCCACCCGCAAATTAGTTCCTATTTTTAAGGGTGGGCAATGAACTTAAAGAGTAAAAAATTAGGGATAGAAATCTGAATGAATTAGAAATGATTTTTTAGGAAAAAAGTTAAATTTTTTCAGAAGTATAAAATGGGTTTCAATTTCCGTTCCAAAAAAATATAAATGTGAAAATTCATTCCGATTCCAGAATGCCTTTGAATCGACAGAATTTTGGAAACTACATTAGTTTATATCTTTCGTCCCAAATTCGTATATAATTGAAATTTTCACAATGTTTTTCTATTTTTTATCAATTTTTGCATGAACATCTAAACGTGAGTTCGACAAAACGCAATAAAAAAAAACACACGTAGGAACAACAAATTGAAACATATATTTTCTTATAAGAAAAAATGTAAAATATAGTTTATCATACCAATTAATTTTTTCTAAGGTTTTAATTTACTTGACCCTTCGATATTTATATTTTTCATATAAATATAACGTAAGTTATATTATAGAATTACAAAATATATCATATAATTATATTGTATATTTTGAAAAACCATAGAAATATTCAGAACTAAAATCGGATCGGAAATCGGTATTTGCGATAATTTTATATACCATTCCAATTATGTTCCAAATAAATTCGGAAGAATCGGAAATCAGAACTTCGGAAATCAGAATGAAAAATAAGGATCCAAATTTGATTGTTTTTTGTTCAGAATTAGCGGGATTCGAAAATTTCATTCGAATTTCCACCCCTAAGTAAAATAATCTAGTTTCCTTTAAATACTAAACGTGTTAGATAATTAGTGGAATCCGATTTTCTTCAATAAGACGGCCATCCGGTCCAAATGCGCACCCATATATCATGCATATTAATATAATATTGTAGGCAACTTAATTGTTTTATCTAGCTTGTATGAAAGCAACAAAGTGAACAGTCAATGAAGGGTAACAGAATATGCATGGTTTAATTAAAGAGAGATGTATTATTATTACCTTGACTACGTTCGCGTTTTGAACGAAAACTAGTTTTTCAAGAACGAGCATAGGAATCTGATTCTCGAGCATCAACATGTCACGCTTTAGATACGGGACAATGTAAAGCTTGCCGTGGGTGCTGAAGATTGGATCGTTGCTCGCATAATCTTCACTATGATTAGTTGCGTTTGAAGAAGTAGTTTGATCATGAGTTTGAGTACTGTGATGAGTGTGAGTGGCACTGTCAGTGGTGCGCAGTATTTCCAATATGAAACATCCGTCCAAAATCATCATCTCCAAGAATTCATCGTCATTTTCTTTGAGGTGCCATTTGGGGTCCAATTGATCATACGCATCTTTGAGATCCTGCAACACTGGAGCCAAGGCTTCGACAAAAGTGTTAAGTGGTTTGTTTGATCTCTTGAGAAAATGAAGGAGAGCTCTGTGCTTGTGCTCTTCCATTGCCCTCAAATCTCCCATGCCATGATGGTACGGTCCGATAGACACTATTTGTGGCTTATATGCTCTCTTGTTCAGCTCAGTCACGCACGCTGGAATTTTGTAGATGAATCGCTTACTCCAATGTGCCGACTCTTCTGAAGTGTTTGCCAAGCTGTTTAGCTCGTTGTTTATTTTCACAACCCATTGCTTTTCCTCCATTTTTGTTTCTTTTCTTGCTATCTTGTTTAATGCAAGTGAAACAAATCACAAACACCTATATATAAAGCTCCCAATATTTGGATCATATTTATTATTCTTATACATGTGCCTTCCTGTAAACTGAAGCAACCGATCAAATGTTTTTATGCTTTGCCCTGTATTTATTCTTGGAATAAAAAATGGACCAATTTTGAATTTTTAACGTGTTTTGTCAGGAATAAAGGGATTTAGTGGAACAGCAAGCATTCAGACACTATCATGCATGTTAGTTATATATGTTCTGCAATATTCCTTTCCTCTGTAAACTATATTGTCTCTTTAATTATATTCATTTGCTTTTGAGCTAAAAGATAAAAAGACATACATGGTTTCAACTTTTAAATTCAATGTTGCATTGCTCAAGTTAATTCCTTTCGATTAGTTTTTCTAATTTCTTAATAGCTAACAAAGTATCAAAAAACAAATATGACTGAAGAAAAATATGCCTTTTATTATTTTCCTCCGACATGAATCTTTTGAGTATACAAAGATCAGTTAATATTTTTCCAAAACAAAAAAAAAAAAAAAGAAAAAAAAAAGAAAAAGCAAAGCTAGATCTCAATTAATATATATCTACTAGAAAAGGGTACTTTTTAGTTTTTACATATGTATCTTAGATTATGATGAGTCCATTTTGGCAAAACTTATTTTAAATAACTTATAACATCCTACATCTAATAAGTTTCTTTAGAAAACGA
Source organism: Erythranthe guttata (assembly GCF_000504015.1). Next base: position 3,464,945 of record NW_012194819.1, read on the forward strand.
TAAGCTGTTAAATTTTTATTTTGAAAATTAATTTTTGAGGTGTTTTAAAATTGAGTTTATAAGTTACTTACAAATTTAATAATTTGTTAAGAGTTTGGGAATATAAATTCTTTTTATTGTCATCATTAAGGGTAAAAAACAACATGACATTTGTTGAGTGTAGATTTTACATTCGAATTACATGATTTTACGTGATTTTTTTTAGATGTTATTTGATCTTAAGGTGCTTCATAACTTGTTCATGTGTTTTTTGTGCAGAGATGAGAAATTGAGTGCTATGAGGACAAAACAGGCAAAGATTGCAAATACCTGCCGAAGACCAAAGGAAGGCCTCGGACGGTCGTCCCAATATCTCACTAGAATCTTACACGGCCGTTTGAGCTAGAGAAGAAGAGAAAGACAGGTACGCACGCATTTTGAGACAGCCGTCTCAATTATACCTTGGAATGTGAGACGGCGTCTGAGCCAATCAAGAGGAGAATGACGGAGTAATGAGTCCAAAGAAAAACAATATACATACATACATATATATATATATATATATATATATATATATATATATATATATATATATATATATATATATATATATATATATATATATATATATATATATATATATATATATATTTCAAGTCCTCTCTCTCACTAGTACTCGGCATGTTCTTTGCCAACCTTGAAGTGGTTTCAATTGTTTACAGTGAAATTTTGTCAAAATTTGGGATTAAATTACAAATTAATCGCCCACACAAAATTGGTTATTAATTTGGATCACATTTCAATAAATAGGTAATGACATTAATACCTTTAATGAAAATCAATATTACATAAATATTAAAAATGTCATTTTTCTTTCTTTAATACCATACACACAAAACCCTCACACACCTTTCCTTCTTCTTCCGAAACCTTCTTCCTCCTTCTCCTCCTCCTCCTCCTCCTCTTCTTCTTTTCTTTCTTCACAAACCCATCAACTACACATCAAAACAATCAAATACACACCAAAAATTCACAAAGGAGTCGAAAAATAAGGAGACGGTGGTTTATAAGGGTGGAGAACACAATTAGGTATGTTTTAACGGTTAAAAATAATTAGTATAAACCTGCCGATTTTTTCAAAAAAAAATCGGTCTTAATATACCGACCTTTTCAAAAAATCCGCCCATACACGCCGATTCCCCTGCTCCGATTTCAATCTCAATATTAAATCGTAATTTGACCAAACCATTGCAACGCGTATTTATCAAGGAATCAATGCTCGTTTACGAATTTACCAACAACACAGAAGCTTTGAGAGTATCCAAAAACTTACTCGCAGGTCAGGCGCCGGCACGGTGGTGGTGCGGCAGTGTTGCTGGACGGCATCGGTGAAGCGTAGGTGCGGTGGTGGTTCTCAGTTTTCTACTTTTTCTTTTCTTTCCCGCTTTCAATTCTAAGATTTTTTTTCTTTTATCTTCTTTGGTCTTGAACAAAATAAAAGTGGAATATAGGGTTTGTAGTTGTAATTTGATGGTATTTGTGAATAAGGGTATACTCGTCTTCTCTGGTTTAAAATAAGAAAACTAGGTTAATTTATAGTCTTGAACTAAGGAACCCTTCTACGTGTGTTTGAACAAAGAAAAAAATTGAACATGCAAATATCCGCCTCCTTTCGACATATACATTTCGAAATTTTTGAGAAATTTTGACATGTGGATGTCGAGATATCACTGTTGCAAAAATAAAAAAATTGCTAAGTGTCCAATGTTTCGACATGGACATGTCGAAAATAGGCGACGTGTTTTAAGGAAAAAAAAAAGCATGAAAATTCACTTCCAAGTTCAAAAAATACATGAATACATATATTAATGGGTTCTTCTTCCATGTAAATTACCATTTTGTTGTCTTGTTAATGGTATCTCAATTTTATAAGTTTTGTGAGGTTTTAATTTCATTGAATTTGGAATCTTTTTGGTGATTTCTGGAGAAGGATTGAGGGTGTTTGTGAGAGTTTTGTTATGTGTGTAGTATTAAAGAAAGAAAAAGGATTTTTTTTTTTTTTTATATGCTATTAATTTCTATTAAGGATATTAATGTCATTTCCTATTTTTTTTTTTTTTTATTGAAATGCTATAAACTGAAAAAGAATTGATATTTCATATTTGTTTTAGCTGCTCCTTCTAACAGTAGAGCGGGTGCTGCTAATTTCCACTTCAACTAATGTTAAATATGTATTTAGCTATTTCTAAGATAGCCCCTTTTAACTTTATGCATTATTTGGTTCTCAACTTTTGTAGAGATATTACTTTTGTATACGATATATAGAAGGGATAATTAGCAAGAACCCTGATGATGCTAAAGTATAGCTCACCTAGGATAGTATAGAAAACGAGCTGGGAGAGCAAAGCTGATCAGTAGCTAGTCAACTCGATGTTCCTGAGGTCCCTGCAAAATGAGCACACGTGAACTAAGCCGGGGGTTGATCCGGCGGAAACCCCTCCGACGCTCAAGTCAGATGTACGGATCGTAGAAATAGTAGGGAGAGTAAAACTCGTAGTTGCTTGTCAATAATCAGAACGTACCTTAATAAATGAATAAAACATCTATTTATATGTTGTTGAATGGGTTGGGCTTCCTTTGTTGGGCCCAAGCCTTACTTTGAAGGAGCTTGGGCTTTCGTGTAATGGGCCCACTCGTATATGATTGGGCTCTCATGTAGTGGGCCTAATTAGTAGATAAATTTGAGGGCCCATTGGGCCGGCCCATTTAGGTATATCATTAAGCCCCCCAACTCTCGATTCGAGATGGGGACTTGTGTAGAGGGATCCGGGTCGTGTCGAGAGTTAGTTGCGTCGTGGGTTGAATTGTTTCCGTTGGCGGTGAATTAATTTCCTTAATTTAAATAAGGGATAACTGTATTTATTTGGCAGTGATGTATATATTTAAAGGATTTAAATATTATACCAGAGCCAGATAAATAATCTCTTTTTGCGGTGGAAAGAATTTAACTTCGACTCTTGCGTAACAAATATGGGTACGTACTTTTAACTCGAGGTCTTTTCCTATGCTATTTTTCTCTTGAAATTTTTTTTATTTGCGGTAGGGTAGAAATTTTTTGTTTCTTGATTATTTGTTCGGGGAGAAAATCTCCACATGTCGAACTCGGGTAATTCGAAATCTTTGCGAATTAAACTTCGAGATCCGGTTGAAGGGAGCGAGAAATCTTTTGGTACTGTGGGTATCGGGAGCGCGAAGGTAGTCGTACCGGGTGTAGAAGCCGGATCCAGTGCATGGATCGAGGCGAAAAAGATGGTGGTTGGTAAGGTTGATATGGCTGCCGGCTCGAGCCGCGGAGCCAAGCCTCTCAATTTGCGTGAGGGCGCGCGCTTCAAGGAGGGTGTGGAGCCAAGTCAAGCCGGTGATGTGGAGTCTGGCACCGTTTCCAATGAGAGGAGAGAGAAAGGTGTTGCTGAGGAGGGGCGCGCGTGGACGGAGGATAGAGAAAGAGGCGCGCGCGCGTCGGTTGGTGGGTTAGGTGGACGCGCGCGCGCCATTGGTCCACGTGGCGACAGCGGGCGCGAAGGTGGGCGGGCGGTACAGAGACGCGCGCGCGCGTCTGGTGGGTCGAGTGAAGCGGACGCGCGCGCGTGGGCCAGTCGGGAGGGGGCACGTGGCGCTGGGCAGGGAGATGACGCGCGCGCGCGTGGATCCGCCCCTTTTGGGGCCACGCGCGCGCGTGAGGGCGCGTTTGAGGCCGCTTTTGATCCCGGTTCGGGCGAAATTGTCGGGCGAATTTCCGAGGGTGCTGATTCGCGTGTTGTTTTAAATAGGGGAGGTTTTGGTCGACGAGAAATTATTGAATCGTGGAGTGACGATGTAGAAGTGCGTAACAATATTAATTTTTGCCCTACAGTTGATGAAGCGAATTCCAGTGGACGTCGCTATGGGCGTCGAGTCGTGGAATTTGGGAGCGATAGTGATGATTCGAATCAAGCTCCTTTGGCGAGTGATCATGCGGTGCCAAGTAGTGAAGTTGAGCTGACGGATGAAGAGGAGGAGGAAGATGATATCCCGCCGTGTGATGTTGAAGTTGACACGAGGAGGCAAAAGAAAATTAAGCCAATTAATTTGGACTTAGTTAATTTTGATAGTGTGTTGACGGAAGAGCATCTGCGCTCTGTTCGTCGTTTATCTGGGGCGCCGAGTAATGTTGAGTTGTTGTTACCTCAGAAGGGCGACCGCTTGTATTCGCCACCCGATGGGTTTCATACGGTATTTTTGGGGTACTTGACATGTACTTCTCAGATTACCCCGCATCCGACTTTGTTGAAGGTTTGCGAGGAATTCAAGATAGGGTACAGTCAGTTAACTCCGACTGCACTTCTTATTTTCGAGGCGTTTCATCACCGAGTGTCTCTAGTAGGTTTGCCTGTGAGTGTGAATTTGTTCAAGGCGTTATTTACGCTACATCGGCCCAATGAGATGCCTTTCTTTTGCTTTCATCCTCGCGTTCATTACCAATTCGTGAAGAGTGTGAAACTATCTTTGGGGAAATGGAAGACTTATTTTTTTTACGTGAGGGCTCCCACTTTTGACGTTCCCGTAGTTTGGAATCCTACGTGTGAGAGTTTCGCGATAACTGCAAATATGGCGAAGAGGATTGAGGAATCAGGGTTGTGTGATATGGAATTTGATCCGAGGAGTTTGATACCAAAGGCGAAGGGTCAGCACCGTATATCCTTTTGTTGCCTTGACTTGTTTTTTTTTTTTTTTTTTTTTTTTTTTTTTTTTTTATAGTTCGTTGGTAGTGTATACCTCATGTCTCTTATGTGTTTGTTTTTTTTTTTTTTGTAGATGGGGGTATCACCTTTGCGGCACTTCAAGCTAAGGCGAATAGGACATCGAAGAAGGCATCGAAGAAGGTACCCTCTACGTTGGGAGGTTCTTCAAGTGGTTTGCTTCGTGAGGAGGTCCATGTAGAAACTCCTCGAGTAGTCGCAGATGATCGTAGCAGTGCTGGTGAAGTGGAGGGGCGGCCGCTGACGAGGGATCGTTGCAAGGGAAAGAGGGTGGATACCGAGTATGTGGTTGTGCCTAAGCGTCCGCGGGTAGACCCAGAGGAGACTTATGCTTTCCATGGTGGAGGAGGGAAACAATTGTTTACTTATGGTGTGAACCGCGATAGTAAGGAGTCGTACTGGGATGTGTCGGACTATGAATTGCCGATGTTGAGTACCGAGGGATTCGTTCGGGAGTATGATCGTGCTCGGATGTCTGGTAAGGGTCCTTCTCACATGCTAGAGTTAGCTGGTGGGGACATATGTCGGGTGAGTACTTGTCTACTTAAAACAATTTTTTATGTTTTATTCTCCCTTGACTTGCGAAAAATATTGTTATTTTTTATTATTTTTTAGTTGGTGGCGACGTGGAGATATCTCATGGAGCACGGTAGGAATGCGGAGGCTAGGAAGGAAGAGGAGCGGGCTCGAGGTCAAGCGCGTGAGGATGAACTTTTAAGCCAATTGGAGGTAGCGCGATTCGATCTTGCTCAACGCTCGGAAGAGCTTGCTCGGAGGACAGAGGAGCTTGCTGAGAGGACAGAGGAGCTTGCTGAGAGGACAGAGGAGCTCGAGGTTATCCGAGGTGAGGCGAAGGCATATAAGGATGATGTTCATAAGTTGAACGAATGCTACGACCAGCTGAAAGAGAAATATGAAGTTGAGAAGGCGACGGGGAAGAGGTTCCTCACGACATCAGGTGGTGCGGCTTATAAGGAGTCCATTGTGGAGGAGACTAAGGCTAGTTTCCGAGGTAGTGATGAGTGTGCTGCTATGATTGAGGAGCATGCCTTGGCAGTGGTTTATAAGCCATTAGTGCGTGCTTGTCGCAAGTATCTGCGCGATGCGGGTGGTATTAGCGAGAAAGTGATTCGTGGGATGGAAGCTGGCATATCCGACGTAGAGGAGGATGAGGTAAATGTCAATGGGACGGGTACAGAGCTCGTGGATGATATGGTTGCGGATGATTCTACCGTGGTTGCATCTTCCGCTCGTGGTAGGGGAGTTTAGACTTATCTGTTAGGATAGCTAACTTTTCCCTTTTATTTTTTATTGCTATGATTTTTTTTATGGATTTCGTATTTTATTTTTATCGCTGATGTAGATGGGTATGTCCACTACTATTTCGTATGAGTTTCTTCCGTGTTTGACTTTGAAGTTTAATATTTCCATTTATTTATTTTGACATTGTCGAAAATTAATGCGTTGCTTAGATGTATTTACATTAGCATATACGCGATGTACTTGAGGAGGGGATCAATCTCCCAAGGTTTTTGTTACGGGTCGTGCCCTTTGTTTGGACCACTTGGGTCTATAATATTTTTGTCCGTGGCCACGTTTTAAATGTAACACCTCGTGAAACATCTAAAGGGACCTAGATAATTCAGCTGGCCAGGCTATACGGATTATCTAAATCTCTCTAAGTGTTTGTGGGGTGGTATTGACTTGAACTCATGGTAAGAGGTAATTTGTATAGACGTAAAGGTGTAGATAGTAAAGCGAAAAGTATTATTTATTCAACGATAACAAAGGAGAATTGTTACATGCCTATGTGAGGCGAATGTAAGTAAATGACTAATGCGATGGGCCTACGTGAGGCAAAGGTAAATAACTACTGGTGGAGCGAGAAAAAAAAATTGACTTGATAAAAATTGTTCTAAGTGATTGTACTACACTTGTTCTTCTTCTTCCACGTCTTGCTTGTACTTGTTCGTTTTGCTGTGCTGATGGTAAAATGAATTCATTTGGCGTTTCTATGCCTGTCAAATATAATTGAGAAAAAAGGAATTTTGTCTAAGCATTTGTATTGAAGACCTAGTAATTGAAGCTGAGGGGATGTGCATCGCCGATATACGTACCATACTACGGGGATGTTTTTTCTTCCTCGCACTTCGAGATATAAAATCAACTCGTGAGCTGCTGCGAGTTACTATGCGATCATGCCCTTGGCGATGTGGTATGGAGTGTGCTCGCTCTTTGGGCAGTTGATTGAGTAATATGCATCCCCTCGTAATTGGCGGTCAATCTGTAATAAGATGGTGGGATGTGATGATGAATTGCTGGCGAAAATAAATTTACTAGCCCCCCAGTTTAGGTAGGATGTTAACGTACCTAGTTGTATAGTAGAAATATTCTAACCATGTAGAAACAGCTTACAAGACGAGTTACGTGGAAGGTCGCGGAGCCTGCAGATATGACAATTTGTAAGTAACTTTCATATAGAAGGGGTATGGATGGTGACCTCAACTGATCTGGAGTAAGGCAGGTGTATACCTTAGGCGTAGAACCGTTTGAGGTTCCCTATATTCCATGTTCTGGGTATAGGGTGTCCATCAATGTTCTCTAGGCGATATGCTCCAGTGTTGACCACTTTTGTGATTTTATATGGTCCTTCCCACTTTGGGTCGAGCTTGCCGATGGGGTGAGAGGCTTCAGCTTTACGGAGGACTAAATCTCCAACTTGAAAAGAGCGGGGACGGACCTTTGAGTTATATGCCTTGGCCATGCGTGATTTGTACATCTGTTGCCGGATGTATGCGATCTCTCGTAGCTCATCTACAAGGTCTAGGCTTCCTCGCATAGCTTCTTCATTAGCTGTTAGATCATAGTTGGTGATTCTCCAAGATGGTTCACCTATTTCAACGGGTGCTATAGCTTCTGTTCCGAAAGCTAGGTTGAAAGGCGACTCTCCGGTTGCTGCTCGTGGGGTTGTGCGATAAGCCCATAGTGCGTTAGGCAACTCGTCCACCCACTTCCCTTTGGCACTTCCAAAAGGTGTTGGAGTATAGTGCGATTCGTGACCTCCGTCTGGCCGTTAGCTTGTGGATTTGCTAGGATGTGAAGAATGCAGATGTCTAAGCGAGGACCAATTTTTACTTTGTCACGCAAAATGGGTCCATTATCGAGATGATGGAACGTGGG
>NW_012194819.1:3474863-3522966 GCF_000504015.1 Erythranthe guttata
AGGGCATTACTTGATAGCAGTAGATGCCTTGGTCAGTGATGAAACTAGCCTTCTCTTGATCTTCTGGTGCAAGTAAGATCTGGTTATAACCTTGGTATGCATCGAGGAAGCTGAGGAGTTCGCACCCCGAGGTCGAATCGATGAGCTGATCGATTCTGGGTAGAGGAAATGGGTCCTTGGGGCAAACTTTGTTGAGGTCAGTGAAATCCACGCATAACCTCCACTTTCCCCCGGGTTTGGGAACGAGTACTACGTTCGACAACCATTCAGGATACTGAACTGGTCGTATGTGACCTGCCTCTAGAAGTTTAGCCACTTCTGCTTTGATATGCTTGTTGCGTTCGGGTCCAAACGTTCGTTTCCTCTGTTTGACTGGCTTCATCCTCTTGTCGACGTTAAGCCGATGTAGGGCTACCTGAGGGGGAATGCCCGACAAATCTTGGGCTTTCCATGCGAACACATCTCCATTGTGTCGCAGGAAGTTGATTAGCTGCTGCTCCGTCTCAGGATCTAAATCAGATCCGATGCGTAGGAGTTTGGAATCATCTCCAGGTGTGAGCTCTATGAGCTTAAGCTCTTCGACAGCCGCTAGCTTGATGCTATCGTCTGGTACACTGATGAGGATTTCTTTATTGTCCTCAATGATTGCATTGACCCACTTCCGTTTGTCGGATTTTTGGGTATCGTCTCCCTTTCCGGGCGGTTTAGGCTTCTTTGAGGGTTCTCGTAGGGCCCTTGCATAGCATTCTCGAGCGAGACGTCTATCTCCAAGCACTTCTCCCATTCCATAGGGAGTAGGGAACTTCCATTTCTGATGGTAGGAGGAAGGTACTGACTTGAATGTGTGGATGGCTGGCCTCCCCAGAATGATGTTGTAGGGTGATGGCCTGTCGACGACGAGGAACTTGATTAGTTTCGTGATTCGACAGGGGTCTTCCCCTAAAGAAACAGGCAGCTCCACTTCTCCCATTGACAAAATGCCTTCTCCTGTGAACCCTTTCAGGGGTGTGGAGATGGGACTAAAACGGGCATTATCTATGCCTAGCTGCTTAAAAGCATGGAGGTACATGATGTCAGCTGAGCTCCCACCATCCACTAATATTTTCTTGACCAAGAAGTTGGCCACCGTTGTTGTTACCACTAATGCATCGACATGGTCTTCCTCTGGACCTTCAAGGTCGGAGGAGTTGAAGACTATGCTGTGATCAGGTCTTCGTATTTGATATATGCGTTCAGATGGAGAAGCGCGTTCTTGATTCATGCGCGCTGATCGAGCGAGTGTGCGTCTTGCATTCTGTGAATCGCCTCCCGCCGGTCCTCCGGAGATGAAGGAGATGATTCCTCGGGTAGGCTGGTTATCATTGTTATCTAGGTCACGTCGGTGACCCCCATCTTCTCGTCTTTGTTGTTGATCTCGGTTGTTATCTCGGCGTGGAGGGTCATCACGGCGTTTATTTCGCGGCTTATCGACGTATTCGCCTAAATGGCCCTGTTTGATCAGCCTCTCAATCGCCATTTTAAGTTGTGCACACTCTTCCGTAGTATGCCCTCTGTCCTTATGGAATCGACAATAACGATCCGATTTTTCTCGCTTTGCGTTTGGCTGCATAGGACGTGGAGGTTCTGCTAAACCTTTCTGCTCTATCACGTGAAGGATTTCCGTGAGGCGAGTGTTCAGCGGAGTGAACCTATTGTAGGAGGAAGAGGGTTGGCCTTGAGGTGGTAGTGGTGGACGTCGATCGTCGCGCCTCCTATTGTCCTGACGGTCGTCTTCCCTTTTTCTTTTAGGAGGAGCATGGGTAGAGGCTTCCTCTATCCGGACGTATTTTTCGGCTCGATTCAGCAATTCCTCTAAGTTGCCTGGGGGTCTTCCGGCGATAGATTCTTTGAATCTGCCAGGTTTCAAGTTCTGCTGCATAATCCCGGACAGCATGTCTTGCCCCACACTGGGGACTTCGTGGACGGCCTCTACGAAACGCTTAATGTAGTTACGGAGCGTTTCGTTATCCCTCTGTACTACAGAGAAAAGATGAGCTGGGGTCTTGGCATATTGTTTGTTGATGGCGAATTGGTTGGTGAATCGGGTCGACAACCGAGCGAAGGTGTCAATGGACCCTATGGGTAGGGAGTTGAACCAATTCATTGCCCTCTTGGAGAGAGTGGTACGGAACATTTTGCACATCGCAGCGTCCGTCGGGCCATATAAATCCGCCATGGCACTGAATTTCTCTATATGTTCCTGTGGGTCGGTGGTCCCTTCAAATTGAGGTAACCCCGAAATCTTTACTCCCTGAGGTAATACCTCGTTGAGAATGTCCATGGTGAAGGGACTGCGTCTTGTTGGGAGAGGCATTCTCTCACCTATTTGATTATTTGGTTGGGAGAAAAGGTTTTGGCGTGACATTCGGCTGTTTACCTCGCCTTCTCCCTCATTGAAGAGAGGGACTCTCGGTGGTGATGCGTTCCCCCGTGGGGGTGAGCGTCGACGTTGCTGTCTGGGCAGTGCTCCTCGGTGGTTGGTAGATAACTGCACTCGGGATCGTGGATCCGAGGTAGAGGAGGAGACACTTATTTGATTCGCTATTGGCTGTGGGGCCACGGGTGGCGCTACAGGTGGAGCTGGTGCTGGTATCGCATTGGGAGCGTTTGCTCCCATCGTGGCGATGTATTGAGTTACAGCCTCCGTGGCGGCGCGAGTAGAAGCTTCCGCTATCATACGTTGGAGCGCGTCCTCGGTTATTTGAACCGTTCGAGGAGCAGGGAGAGGTGGATCGGCTAGTGGTGGGTCCCGAGGGGGGATCACCTGAACCTCGCGAGGCGGATCTGCAGTACGTGGAGGAGCTGGCTCCGTGGCACGTGGAGGAAGTTGCTCCGCGGCGCGTGGAGGAGGTGGGATGCCAGATCCTCCACGGGTGGGGAGGTTATTAGCTGTGTCGTTTTCTCTCCGAGCTGATGCCTCAGGAGGATCTTGTTGGCTACGTGATCTGGTTTGCATCGTTCCCACAGACGGCGCCAAAATGATGATGCTAAAGTATAGCTCACCTAGGATAGTATAGAAAACGAGCTGGGAGAGCAAAGCTGATCAGTAGCTAGTCAACTCGATGTTCCTGAGGTCCCTGCAAAATGAGCACACGTGAACTAAGCCGGGGGTTGATCCGGCGGAAACCCCTCCGACGCTCAAGTCAGATGTACGGATCGTAGAAATAGTAGGGAGAGTAAAACTCGTAGTTGCTTGTCAATAATCAGAACGTACCTTAATAAATGAATAAAACATCTATTTATATGTTGTTGAATGGGTTGGGCTTCCTTTGTTGGGCCCAAGCCTTACTTTGAAGGAGCTTGGGCTTTCGTGTAATGGGCCCACTCGTATATGATTGGGCTCTCATGTAGTGGGCCTAATTAGTAGATAAATTTGAGGGCCCATTGGGCCGGCCCATTTAGGTATATCAAACCCACTCATCTAGGAAAATGAGTTAAGGAAACACCCCCTCCTAAAATTGATAAGAAAAAACCCCTTAGCTAGTTTTCTACCCAAATATTATTTTAGTAATTCCCAAACCCTCCTTATTAATATTAAATCTCTTCAAAACCCTAACCCATTCATTTCCGGTTCTCTCTTCTTCTTTCCTCGTCTTCTCTCTTCTCTCTTCTCTTCTCGACTGAAATTCGGAAGAAAAGCAAGACGTCGATCGATGGTGGTGGTGGTGGTGGAGAGTGTTTGTCACCGCCTCCCGCCATTGCGTGAAGGGTGGTGATGGATCTGCAGTTCGCGGCGGTGGTTTCCACCGACGACGTTGAAGATGATGACTGGTGCTCGCCGTTGAAGACGCAGTGGATTGACGGCTATGAGGATGAGGCATGAGAAAATTACTGTTGCAATTGATGTTGGTGAAGGTATTTGCTTTTTTTTTTTCTTTTTTTTTATTATTTTTTTATGTTGGTTTTGACAAATAACTTGAATCGTTTATGTTCTTTTTTTTTTTTGTGGACATTGTGATGCTAATTTGTGTTTTTTTGTATGAATTATTTAATTTATTTATTTTATTCTTGTTAGGGATTGTTGAATAGTGTATTGTGGCAGCGGTGTGGTGACGATGGGGAAACATATTTAGGGTTTTTGGTGGATTGGGCGAATAACGGCGCGTTAGAGAATTTTGCGCAGGCTGAAACCTTAATCGACTATGTACATATTCATAATCGATTAAGCTAATCGACTATGTTCTGGTAGTCGATTAAGGTTGATCGACTCCATTTTTTTACTTTCTTTGAATTTGTCGTTTATTGATTTCAATTGTATAAATCAATTATAATGTTTGCATATTTTTTGTTTTTTAATATATAGTTGATTTGGTATTTTTTCGCAGTTTTGATTTGTTATTTTAACTAGCAGATTCTTAATCGACTATGCTCTGGTAGTCGATTAAGTTGATTGACTCCAATTTTCTTTTCTTTTTTCTTTTGGTTTTTTTTTATTGATTCGAATTGTATAAATCAATTATAATGTTCTTATATTTTTTGTTTTTTTTTAAGAGATAGTTGATTTTGCATTTTTTTGCAATTTTGATTTGTTATTTTTAGTAGCAGACTTTTGATCGATTATGCTTCATCATAGTTGATTAATATACAGATATAGAAAAAAAATTAAGAAACAAAAAAAAATTAAAGAATTTCCTTAATCGACTATGCTCCATAGTCGATTAAGAAAACTAGTACATAAAAGAGGAAAAAAAACGGAAAAATGGAAAAAAAAAATATGATGAGCGCGTGACCCAGTGATGATGTGGCGGGCGGGGACGAAGCTGGAAAACATAATAGCTTAAAATGGATGTGGGCTTTTCTCAAATCGAGAGAAATATTTTGGATCTCTCTCCATTAAAAAAATAACAAAAAATAAAAAATAATAATAATACATTAATGTACTGTCAACGGCAGCACAATTACATAAATGCATTGTCAACGGTAGTACAATTATGTTAATTAATTACGTTAATTTACTGACAGTGACAGCACAATTACGGTCAACGTTTAGGGGCGGACATAAAAAAAACAAACCAAACAAAAAAAAAACTTAAAAAAAACACTAAGAAAAGTCAACGCCGGAGACCGCCGGAAACCGGCGAAAAAATCCGGAAGAAAAGAAAAGAAAAAAAAAAAAAAAAGTCAACGCCGGAGACCGGCGAAAAAATCTGAAAGAAAAAAAAACAAAATTTTGTTTTGGTAAAGTCAACACGGAGACCGGCGTTGACCGCCGGTCAACGCCAAAATCCGGCGGCAAAAAAAAAATTTGAAAAAAAAATTGAAAAAAACAAGTTTTGGGTCAAAATTGAATAATTTGTGAAATTTGGGGTCAAATTGAGATTAAATTAAGTTACGGATGAAACTGGAGCATATTAAAGTATGCTCGAAAAAAAGTCAAAATTGAATTTTTGTGGTCAAAATTGGATTTTTATGGACAAAATTGATTAAATTGGGGTTACAATTAAGAATTTGGTAGAAATTGTTGAGGGTAATATTGGCATATACATGAATGTTTCTTTTATTTATAATAAATATTAAAGGGATGAGCTTATTGGTGAAATATATATAGCCCCTAAACCTAGAATAATAAAGATGTTTGGTTGGGGACTTATGCACAAAAATCCCTAAAAAAAATATGGGGTAGAGGTATTTTTTTAAAACGATCTTATTTCCTCTTCAACAACTTATTTTTAAAAAAAATAAGATTTTTTTTTTAAAATTTACTAAACACTTTGGAAGAGTTTATAAATTCTAAAACTTATTATAAGCTTCTTTTAACATCTTATAAACTTAGCCAAACACCCTTTAACATTCGTAGATTTAGTTGAGAGAGAGAGAAAGAAGCCTCACTATAAAAAGCAATAAAAAACTAAGATATTTTGGGCATATTTGTAAACCCCAGAATACATAATGGCAAACAATTTGACCATATAACTCACGAAGGTCATGGATTGGTTTATAGAAAGAATTGAAATTTATGATTTTGGTTTATGTTAAATTCTTTTGAACACTTTACTGTAATTTGTAATGATTGAAGATATTAAGTATATATAAAAACAAGGGAGTGATGTATTTGAAAAGGAAAAAAAAGTTCTTTATTTATTTTTGATTTTTGATTTTTTAATTTTTTAAGTTTTATTTTTTTATTTTTTTATATTAAATTTACTATTGTTTTTGCTACGGATTCAGCAAGGATGTACGCCTCTTTAATTAGAATGCTTGTTTTAAATAGCGATGGATTTAGAGGGTGTTTGGCTAACCTTATTTTAAACAGCTGATAAGCTCTTACGTCTGATAAGATGTTTTAAAAGTTGATAAGCTGTTACATCTTATTTTTAGGATTATTTTTTAGAGTGTTTGGATAATGAATGGGCTTATTTCCTATTTTTACTCATTAAAAGATCTTAAATAAAAAAGTGGGGTAAGGGTACTTATTTAAAAAGATCTTATTTGTTCTCCAACAGCTTATTAAAAAAAAAATTCAGATTTTTTTTGAAAATTTACCAAACACTTTGGAAGAGCTTATAAGCTCTAAAACATCTTATAAGCTCATTTTAACATCTTATAAGTTTAGCCAAACACCATTTTAGTGATGAATGTAATGAGTGTCGTGACGGAATATCTTGTCACCGTCGATCGAATTTAGTAACGTCATTGTCGGTCATTAACAACAGATTATTTTGTCGCTATATATAGCGACGGACTATACTTAGTCGTAGCTAAATATTAGCGACGCAGCTTTTAGCTACGGATTTGGCAAGACACGATATTCGTGGCTAACCATGTGGTAGCGACGGATTTATGTTGTTTAGCGACAGATTCTTCCGCAGCTAAAAGGCGGATTTCTAGTAGTGATGTTTATATAGTTGTTTATATAGAGTGGTTTTCATGTGTCTTTGATTTTCTCCTTCCTGGAACAATTTGGAAATGACGAGAAGCACATGCAGAATATATGAAGAATAATCATGTAAATTACTTGCAATTTTCAACTAATCGGTTTAAATCAAAAAACACAAGCCACTGATTAATTACTTTTCACTGCTGATTTTTGAACCATCGTACCGTGCTAACGATTACGAATAATTTTGACTTCCTAGACAAACAAACAAAAAAATGTGGTTTTAGTCTCGAATCTGTTTCTTCCCTTATAACAATCTCCATTGTTGGGTGGGCAAACAAATTTTCGATTGGATTTGGAGCATGATTTGAGGGCATAATTTTTTGGAGGATTTTTTGATGCTATTAATTAGGGGGAATTTGCATTTATCACCATAATTTTTTTTTAATTTATTGGAATAATATTGGCGCATACAAGGTATTTTGAGTTGATTGGATTTATGACAAATATTAATTACAAAAATGAATTTATCAAGAAGTCAAAATCTAATGGTAATTTTTTATCAAATAACCCCGTTAAAAAAAGCTCCTTTTAACAAATGAGAGGTTGCTTCTAATTTTCCCCCTCAAATAATGGTGAATATGTATGTACCTTTTTTTCTAAAACAGCCCCTTCTAACTTTATGTATGTGTTATTGGATTCTCAACTTTCATAGAATATTACTTTTGTATACTTCAAATAGAAATATACTATATCATAAATATATTAAATTGAATAATTATTCGATTAAAATCTGGAGCATTTCGCCTTACGGTTATAACCATTACCAATAACATTTTGGTTCCATTATCATCAGACATGGTATGATAAGATTTTTTTTTTTCAAATATTTCATGGTGTATTCCTGTTACAAAGTTTTCTATAGAATCAGGAAACATATTTCGGTCAAACTAATACTCCTAGATTTAGTTTAGAGAGAGAGAAGCCTCACTATAAAAAGCAATAAAAAACTAATATATTTTGGGCATATTTGTAAACCCCAGAATACATAATGGCAAACAATTTGACCATATAACCCACAAAGGTCAAGGATTGGCCTAAGATGTCTAATTGTTTACTCTCGTATAGAAAACATCAAACACCCCCATCATATATATATATATATATATATATATATATATATATATATATATATATATATATATATATATATATATATACCATTTTTAACTAGATTTTTCACTCTTGTCAGCTTTTTATTCAATTACTTTTTACTCTTTTCAGCCATTTTTTCAGTTTTTTTCTATATATAAGAATACTATTAATGACTTGGTTAATTGTTAGATGTGTGCATTGATGCTTGCTGCCCCCACCATTATATGGGGTTAAACTTAGGGGAATTACAATGACCATATATATATAAATAAATAAATAAATATTTGATTAAAAGAAAATAATACAACATTGGTAAGAGAACCCATAAGTCATGGGGTACAGTGCAACATATGATAACAAAGTTCAATAAGCATCAATTGAAGAGGATGCCGGTTGATATTCAACAAGAACAAATTAAATACAATGTAGATAATAAAGAGATGTAACCAGCTGACAACTTAACATAGTGATGTGTCTAATTGGATCTTAAACCGGGGGCTTAATGATGTGTCTAATTGGATCTTAAACCCGATTGGTCCATTAAAGGCCCAATTAAGGGAAAACTCCAATTAGAGCACCACTTCTATAATTTTCTCCCACATTGAATCTCTACAAGAAGTTTCACACTTCTACACTTGTCCCACATCGAAAGTTTACAAGAAACTAATAGTCAAGTCCTACTATAAAGACAAGGTATGATTCATTTGTTGAGGTATCTCTAATTTGGGTGATATTTTAGCCTTTGCAAAGTATCACTTCCAATACCTGACTTGAGCGTCGGAGTGTAATCGCCGGGGCCACCCCGGCGAGTCACTTAGTGTCTTGATTTGTTTTGTAGGTTATTCGGCGGGCCCACACCTTTGACCCCTTTGGACACGTGGCAAGGACCCTCGGCATTTCCGATATTGGGCTTGAAGATTCCCGGACTTAAGAGACCAGTGGGCTTCAAGACCATTGGGCTGACCCACCATTTTGGAGCAGCATCATTTTGGCGCCGTCTGTGGGAATGCGTACCAGATCACGTGGCATGGAAGAAGGTGGTCGAAGGACGGATGGATTCCCTCCCCAAGAAGGCCCCGAGATCCCGGATCCCTCCCGAAGGGCACGGATGACGGGAGCTACAAACCAACCAGGAGGGCCCCCGCCAGTCTTGCAGATGAGGACGGAAGAATGGGAAGCCTTGATAGACCAAGTGGCAACGAAGGCAGCAGCGGCGGCAGTGGCGCATTACCTAGTCACCCAAGGTGTAGTCCCAGAAGAAGAACCGAGCCCGGTAGCCGGTGACCTGTTGGGGCCTCACCCAAACCACCCCGCCTCACCTATCGTGGAGCCTTACCATTCGGAGGAAAGAGTGTCATTGGGAGACCGAAACTTTCCCTCAACATCTGCTAGGAATGCCCAACGGCGGACGCCTCACCTTAGCCTTTTGCCGGAGCAAGTGCCTCGAAGGAACAATCGCCGTTGGTCGCCACCATTTAATGTCACCGTAGATTACTCTCTTCAAAGGGGCGACCATCAACGTAGAGCACACTCAAGGGGACAAAAGGAGCGTATGCGTCGAGAGGAGAAAGGCGAAAAGAGACGCCACCATCCCAACCACCGTGGAGGCCCTGATCAAGGCGAAGACGGTAGCAGAATGTCCCAACACAAAGAGAGAAGCCGACGTCGCACAAGGGTTGACGACGACGATGCAAGAAGCCGACGGACGAAGGCAAAAGAGTCGGCGTCCCTTGCCCTGGTGAAAGCGCTTCCGACAAGAGTAAGCCCATTTACCCCGGCCATTCTAAAAGAAGTCCTGCCCTTCGGGTTTCGGATCCCCGATCTTCCACAGTTCGACGGAACCGCAGATCCCCAAGACCATATAAATAACTTTTATGCCAAGGTCGATCTTTACGGCCTCACGGATGCGGCATACTGCAAGATCTTTCAAACTACCATGAGTGGCCAAACGCTAGGTTGGTTCAACAAATTGCCAGGTGGGACTATCGACGGATGGTCGCAGTTAGTGGAACAATTCCTTAGCCAATATTCCATCAACAAGAAGTACGCCAAGACCGGAACCTACCTTTTCAAAGTCGTCCAGCAAGAAAACGAGGCGCTCAGAGATTATATGCAACAGTTCTTTAGCACGGTGCATGAAGTATGCCACGTAAACCACGAGTTCTTGGCGGGGATCTTGATGAGCAACTTGAGGCATGAACGGTTTCGAGAGTCCCTTGCGGGCCGACCCCCCTCGACACTGGATGAGCTCATCGGTCGGGCCGAGAAGTACATTCGCATTGAGGAGGTTGCGGAGATGGGTTTGCCCGCGAGGGGAAAGCACGAGGAGAAGCACCCCGAGACGAGAGAGAGACAAGAAATGCGCCCAACGCTCACCTAACCTAACGCTCACGCCGCATAGCCATCAAAAGGATAGCGCCACAACACATGGATAGGCACTAAGGGCCAAAAACTTGAAGATCTTAAGAGCTTTCAAAAACAAGGCAGGGGCATGTAGCTCACCGCAATATATTATGTACTGTCAGCTACAATGATACTTGAATGTTTTAATCAGGGACATACTTCCCGCCGAACCTTTATCTAATTACTCATTATTTGTATGTATCTGCCGATCACTTTCGTTACCTTTCAACCCACTACTCGTAAAACTACAATTTACATACGTGATAACATATCGAAATTGAAATTTCGTTCCCTGAAACACCAAGAGAAAATAAAAAGACGGACTTCCCACAAGGCAAAAAGCCAAGGGATACCGCCTTTCTTAAAAAGATGAAGCATAGCTCACCCTTCACGAATGTTGGACTTCCCAATAGGCAAAAAGCCAAGGGATACCACATCGCCTTAAAAGATAAAGCTTAGCTTATACTTTGCGAGAGTCGGACTTCCCAATAGGCAAAAAGCCAAGGGATACGGCGTCGCCTTAAAAAATAAAGTTAACTCATTCTTCGCGAAAAGTGCACTTCCCACTAGGCAAAAAGCCAAGGGATACCGCCTTTCTTAAAAAGATGAAGCATACCTCACCCTTCACGAATGTCGGACTTCCCAATAGGCAAAAAGCCAAGGGATGCCACGTCGCCTTAAAAGATAAAGCTTAGCTTATACTTTGCGAGAGTCGGACTTCTCAATAGGCAAAAAGCCAAGGGATACCACATCGCCTTAAAAGATAAAGCTTAGCTTATACTTTGCGAGAGTCGGACTTCCCAATAGGCAAAAAGCCAAGGGATACGGCGTCGCCTTAAAAAATAAAGTTAACTCATTCTTCGCGAAAAGTGCACTTCCCACTAGGCTAAGCCAAGGGGTACTGCCTTGCTTAAAAAGATAAAGCGTAACTCATCCTTTACGAAAGTCGGACTTCCCACCAGGCAATAACCATGAGATATCGTCTTACCCAAAAAAGACAGAGTATAACTCATTACTTGCGAGAGAAGGACTTCTTGCCATTGATATTTTTGGAAAGAAAGTCGGCCATTGGCGTAACGGCCGGCAAAAAAAAAAAAAAAAAAAAAAAAAGGGTAGAGATAAAGAGATACGAGAGGAGTTGGTGTCTAAACACTCCATTAATACCAACCGACCCTCTCCGCCCCAAATCTTTTCCCATGGGCCATCTTCCAAGCTAGAATCCATGTCGGCCTCCGGAGCCGTACAAAACACGGCAAATGTTGTCTAAGTCTTTCCAAAACTCACCCCCAACGCCGCCGGAGCCGTACAAAAGACGGGAGAATTTTGTCCAAGTCCATCCCAATTACCCGACGGCTCGCTCATACGGTTTGATGTCGGCCAGAGCCGCAAACTCGGGTCGGCCGTCGCCCCGTTTACCCGGATCCCAACCCGACAACCCCCGACCCGCCGGCTCCCGGCCCGTCAACTCCCAACCCGTCGGCTCCCGGCCCGTCGGCTCCCAACCCGACGGCTTCCGGCCGACTACGTCGCGACCCGGCATCCCCCGGCCCGCTGGCTCCCCACCCGGCATCCCTCGATCCGCCGACTATGTCGCGACCCGGAGGTCCTCGACCCGACGGCTTTCGGCCCATTACATCGCGACCCGAAGGTCCTCGACCCGACGGCTTCCGGCCGACTACGTCGCGACCCGGAGGTCCTCGACCCGACGGCTTTCGGCCCATTACATCGCGACCCGAAGGTCCTCGACCCGACGGCTTCCGGCCGACTACGTCGCGACCTGGAGGTCCTCAACCCGACGGCTTTCGGCCCATTACATCGCGACCCGGAGGTCCTCGACCTGACGGCTTCCGGCCGACTACGTCGCGACCCTAAGGTCCTCAACCCGACGGCTTCTGGTCCACTACGCCACGACCCGGAAGTTCTCGACCCGACGGCTTCTGGCTCACTACGTCGCGACCCGGAGGTTCTCAACCGAACGGCTTCCGGCCCACTACCTCGCGACCCGGAGGTTCTCGACCCGACGGCTCCCGGCCTACCAAGGTTGAACGCGACGGCTCCTGGCTAGCCAAGCTCGGACCCGACTCAAGAGTCTTCCCGAGGGCACCCAACCGGCCACTTCGTCATCCCCACCGCCCAACCACCACTCACTTTCATAGCGCCACCACTCCTCAAAGCGCGCGTACGAGAAGCGGACAAATTTCGTCCTAATACGCCCAAGAAAACCCCATGCCCTCCGGATCACCCGCCGTAGCGCAAATAGCCCAACTCTGGAGGTCACGGAGCAACAACTCCAAACTCCTACTTATCTACTACTCCCAAGCCGGCCCACGGACCGTGGCCCAATTTGGGAGTGGGGGGCTTAATGATGTGTCTAATTGGATCTTAAACCGGGGGGCTTAATGATGTGTCTAATTGGATCTTAAACCCGATTGGTCCATTAAAGGCCCAATTAAGGGAAAACTCCAATTAGAGCACCACTTCTATAATTTTCTCCCACATTGAATCTCTACAAGAAGTTTCACACTTCTACACTTGTCCCACATCGAAAGTTTACAAGAAACTAATAGTCAAGTCCTACTATAAAGACAAGGTATGATTCATTTGTTGAGGTATCTCTAATTTGGGTGATATTTTAGCCTTTGCAAAGTATCACTTCCAATACCTGACTTGAGCGTCGGAGTGTAATCGCCGGGGCCACCCCGGCGAGTCACTTAGTGTCTTGATTTGTTTTGTAGGTTATTCGGCGGGCCCACACCTTTGACCCCTTTGGACACGTGGCAAGGACCCTCGGCATTTCCGATATTGGGCTTGAAGATTCCCGGACTTAAGAGACCAGTGGGCTTCAAGACCATTGGGCTGACCCACCATTTTGGAGCAGCATCACATAGTCATAGCAGTAGATTTCAGCAAGCACGGTGTCGCTGTTTGCTGGTCTCTCTCTCAATATATAATATAATATATATATATATATATATATATATCAATGATTATATAATAGATAGGCCTCTTAATAATATATATGATGCAACAATTCCAAATTAAGCACATGATAATAATAATAATAATTGAGATCATATGTCTCTGTCCCTCTTGCACTCTGCGGGAACAACGGGGTACCTGACCCGATCGGCGCAGTAGTTGTAAATGGTGTACTTACTACGAACCCAACGGAGACGACTCCATTGGGATGCATCAAGGTCTTGAAATTCCTTTTGATCCCACCAACGCCTACCCTGAGTGTTGCAGAACTTGGCCTCAACGGACGCCTCACAACCGTCGATATGGAACCCTTTGTACGATGCTGTGAATGGCGCCTTTGACCAATCGGTCTTCTCGAGCCCGCCTCTTGTCGCCCAATCATCCGCATTCCACAAACTCGAGTATATTTTCATCGGCTGGTTGAACGGAAACTTCACTCCCAAATCCTTGCTGTTTTTGAACACCCTGATCGGAACATCGTCAACCAAGAATCTGCAGTTCAATCAATTAAACTTTAGCCTTTTGCAAATACTTTTATTTGAACAAAAGCAACTTTTACATGTTTTTTTTTAGTTCAAAGTTTCTATATGTATTCCTCCATCAAAGGGGAGGATAATAAGGAGTAATGGCCCCCCAAATCAAGTCAAAAGCAGCACATGGTCTGGACTATTTAAAATAAATAGAAAAATAAATATCCAACATGTGGCAGATACAAATGGAAGCCATCTATTAATGGCTATTACAATTTACATAGTTCAATTAAATTCCAGCTATTAAAAAGAGAAACCGAATCTGGTCGGTCCCCTTTATTTCACGTGACATAGAGACCTCTAGTCAAAAGGATGTCTCGATTATGTAGAGGTCAAGAGACAGTAGTATATATTGTGCAATTATTATCTTTTAACAATAATGTAATAATTGTAAGTAATAAAAAGAAAAAAAAGGCAGTAAGAAAAAGGGAAGAGGAGTAAAATTACACAATCTGGTAGAGATTCCACAAGACAGAGTAGGTGTGGAAATCTTGAGTTGGGTCGAACCAAAGATAAATCCTCTGCTCTTTGTCTCCTTTGCCACCAGTGTATACATTGGTCTGCAATATGTATGGCTGCCCACTTCTGTTCCCCAAGAACTCGAAGTCTATTTCATCGTGCTCTGAGTTTTGCGAAGACAGCTGATCATATTTATATATATAGAGAGAGGAAATTAAACAAATTAAACAAACTAAACAAACAATAACCAATTATTCAGAAACACACACACAGAGAAATCAGTATGTACTTACATAGAAAGCAGTAACAGTGCCAGCAGAATCTCCAGCAACCATCTTAATGTGCATACTGAAATGCCCAAATAGGTATGAACCCTTTGACTGGAATCCACTACCTGTATTATTAATATTATTAATAATACATAAATAATAATAATAATAAAAAGATGAAATATAGTAAGTAGTTTAATGGTACCAGTGGATTTGTCAAGAGAGAGCTGGATCTGAGAGCCGCCATTGAAGTACTTGATATGATCAAAGGCCCAAGTAGGCATGTAGTTCCTACCAAATGCCACGTCAACTGGCTTCCTTAGAGGAGCTCCATTCGCCACCATTATTAACATACCTATACAAACTGCCCACAGGTAATCATCATTACCCATTCTTTTTTCTTTTCTTATTTCTCGGCAAATGCAAATGCAAATGTGGATAAGTGAGTATTTTCAGTGTGAGTGAGAGAGAGAGAGATGAAAGAAACAGAGGAGTTGAGTGCTCTTTATATAGGCGTATATCCTCCTCCTCCCTAGTTTCTCTAATCAATCAATTATTTTTACATTTTAATTTTTAAATAATAATAATACTACTACCTCCTTATTATTGTTACCTGTCTGTGTGTCTCTGTGTGTACAACAAAAGCTATGACATCCACACGCTTACCCAGTGACCCCAAAACCCAAAATAATTCAAATTTTTTTTTTTAATAATAATAAAAAAAGACAAAATTAATTAATTAAATTGCCACAAGTATATCTTGAAAATATATATTATTGACCTGTGCAACATGACACGTGAATCTGTTGAAACTTTGAATGAGATTTGTTATGCTTATATATTTGCTATATATATATATATATATATATATATATATATATATATATATATATATATATTTGTATGTGTGTGTGAATTAATATTGTATTTATATATGGGCATTTTTAGAGGCAAGCATTGTTAATTTGTTACAGTATTATGAAATATTTGATATTATTGTATGAGTGGTAAGAAGTGGCAAGGAATAGGTTGAACATAACTTAGAAAATGGTGACTCATATTGAACCAAATGTATGTTATCTATTTATTTGTACTGAAGCTATCGCAACAATTGACAGGACATGGGCCTCGTGTTGTTTCACTTTCAATAATTCCAACTTTTCTTTGGCAAATAACAAGTCCAAGGAGAATGAATCTTATTTTATATATATTTCTATTTCATATGTAGATTGTCATGCAGTTAGATTTACTTTTTGTTTTTATACACATCAACATTGTTGTCTACCTTTTTCAAAAAAAAAAAAAAAACATTGTTGTCTACCGTTTTTAGTGTAAATAAATTATAACAATCACCTAATGCAATGCATCGTTTGGTTGGAGAGATTAGTTGCGATTAACTAAATAGTAAGACTTTATTTGATGTTTGGTATCTCAATAACTTATCGAATCGACCCACAAATATTATGTAATCATGACTTATCTTGCCGTCTAGTCATATTCTTTTAATCATCATCGAAGTTTTATTAATTTTTTTTAATTTTATTTTAACTAATATTATATTGTCAACCAAAACGAGGCATAATTAATCTCCCAGCATGGAATAAACCAAACATGAAGTATGTCTTTATCTATACCATTTGGTGATTTGTAACAGTAATAGCTAGCCCAATAACTGGTGTATGAACCTCGATTCAGTTATTATTATATTGAGACTAAAACAAAATGAAAATTATTAGTATTTTTTTTTTTGATCCATAAAAATTATTAGTTTTAGTATGGTAAGATATGGAATATAGAAAGAATTAGGGGTTAATAAAATAGGTCCAAGAATAGAAGTTCATTTGGTTAAATTATTTTTGGGGGGGGGGGGGCCAGGGGGAAATCCCCCCGGGGGGGGGGGGGGGGGGGGGTCCCCAATTCAATTAGCAGTCGGCACCACCCAATGGCAATGCCATGCTTTATTTGTCTTTCTGCTTCTTCTTTATTCATCCAACAGTCTGCACTAATTTGTATTATATAATGTGTAGACGTATACCATTAACAAAACGGGTGGGTTGCCTTCCCAATAATCGATTCCTAGCTGCTGCATTCATTCTGACGCGGTTTTCTTGCCACTCCCATTAATTTTATTTGGGTGCAAATTTAGACCCGATGGTCTGTTTAAATAAGAAAATTGGATGCCATAGAATGAATGATACGTGGATAATTTAAATTAAAATATAATTAGTATTCTAATAATTGGAAAAAGAAAAAGAAAAAGGAAAAAAGAAAACCCCAGCAGAACCCGTAAACCCTCTAACCCTAATTATAATAGCGTGGTTTATTAAGAGTTAGACTTAAAAGTGCCACATGTCAAAAAATTAGTGGAATCCGATTTATATTAAATATCGGCTCATCCGCTCAGAATTTAATCTCATTTGATTTTACTATACTTTTTATACTAATTCTTTGAATTTCTTTCTTTTTCAAGAAACTCATATTTTTATCTTTTTTATACCGACGCGGATAAATTATACTAATTAGAATAATCATGTATGACAAACTCGACGTAGAGAAATAGTGGTAACGAATTTCGAACTCCAGGTATTTTTGACAAGTGATCTACTGTGCAACCCACTAGGCCGCCTCTTAGGGGAAAGCTTGAATTTTACATTTGGGCTTCTGGTTCCAATTTTTTTGATGAAAATGTTTAAGGGAAATAATTGAAAATAACGTAATATATGTTTGTATTTTGAAAAGAGACAATATACTATAGCAGTCGGTCATATCATGTCTAATAAATGCTGGAAAATGTATTTTTTAAGAGGAATTTAAAACGGAAAGTAATTTTTATTTGTGTTTTGGTAAAGATAGTTTTTACTTTAGTAGACGAATCATAATTGCAGGGAGTGAAACTTTTGATTTTTTTTTGGGGGGCAATTTGCTATAGGTCTCTCCATATTATGATTTATGTGTATAAATCCAAGTCAAAATTCCCATATTTTAATAAATTAATAATATATATTAAGGCAAAAATACCCATAAGTCAAATCAAATCAAATCTCAAAAAATCTCTCTATCAAAACAAATTCTCAAATATCTCTCTTCCAAATATTAACTAATAAATTAAATTAATTCGTTAAAATAATATTTTATTTATTTTACAAACTCATATTCTAAAAATGCCACCGCCGCTGCACCACCGCCTATGACTCCGTGAACTCCGACTCACTCTGTTAACTCCAAATAGCAAACTGAAATTTAAAATTTGTATTATTGAATTGCAAACAATAAAATACGTATGATTTCGCCAAATGCAAACAACAAACTGGATTTTTTTTGTCAGAATTTTCATTATTGAATTGCAAACAAAAAACTACCTATAACTTTCCAAAATACAAATAACAAACTGTAAAAAAAAATCAATTGCAAGCAATAAACTACTGATGACTTCACCAAATGCAAACAACAAACTGAGAAAAAATCAGCATCATTAAAAAACATTAACAAAAAAATTGTTCATGGAACACGTTGCAAAACAACAAAAACATTAAACGAAGTGTTTGTAAAAATATAACTTAAAACATACCTTACAAATTGTAAACCAGAGGAATTGAATCTCAACACCCAACGCAATTCTTCAAATAACAAACAAAGTTAACCTGCAAACAGAAATTGCTAACAACAAACGATGAAGGTTCTACATACAGAAAACTGAATGCCAATTTTGGCTAGGGCTTTGAATTTCTGATTTTTTTTTGGGAGTGGAGAGGGGATGTTTGTTGTCTTCCTTAATAATTTCACCAATAAATCATCTCATAATCTATTTTTTTCTCCTTCTCCATAATATTTCTTCATAAGAAAAAAAAAAAGAAAAAAAAAAGAAAAACATGGAAGAACGACAGTGAGAGACGCGTGAGATACAGAGTGAGAGATTGAGAATTAAATATAGGGTGGGAGAAACGTGAGATTGGAGAGAGAGAGATTGTGAGATTTGCTTTCTTATTAATTGGGGGTGTTTATGTCTATATTCTAATAATTTTATTTTATTTATATTAATTTTTTTTGGTCAAATGATCTATGCCTATATTCATCTAGCAACTAGGATCTCTACCTATATAAGTCCAAAATAAGGGGTGTCTAGCAAATTTCCCCTTTATTTTTTTCCATAGAATTCCAAACACGGAACAAACATAGCCTTCTAACTGAGTTGGTATTAATGATGTAAATTACTGATTCATATCTAATAAGGTTTTTTTATTAGGGGTGATTACAAATAAGCCCATCAATGGGTACTTATTTATAAAGAGATCCAGACATAAATCTCCTTTACCAATAAGTTCACATATGGTCCACATTTTTTTAAAGGACTAAAATAACCCCTCTTATTTTAATGTGCTCCAATTTCATCATTAACTTAATTTAATCTTAATTTGACTCCAAATTTCACAAATTATTCAATTTTGACCCAAATCTTTTTTTTCAAAAAAAAAAATTCAATTTTTTTTCCCGCCATTCTCCAGCGTTGACTTTTCAAATTTTTTTTCGCCGGTCTCCGGCTTTGATTTTTTCGTTTTTTTTCTTTCTTTCTGTAACTTTTTTTTTCATTTAAACAACAATATTGATGTCATTGACAGTAATATTAACTATATTACTGTTAAACACAATAAGTTAACTAAACTACAGTTTAACACAGTAATATTGCTATATTAATCTCTAGCACAGTAATATTAACACAACAAAACTCATTATTATTGTGTAATAGAGTAATATTACTATGTTGACCGTTCAACAAATGTAAACATAATAAAAAGCCAAAACAATTAATATTACTGTAAGTGACAGTAATATTACTATAACAACAGTAATATTACCGTCAACCAAAGTAATATTACAATAATGGACAGTAATATTATTACGTTACTCCGTGAATAAGTCAAACAAACAAAAAAATCCAAACAAAATAATAATATTGATGTGGTTGACAGCAATATTACTATAACAACAGTAATATAACCGTCAACCACAGTAATATTATTGTGTTTACAGTAATATTACAAGTCTATACTGTAATATTATTACGTTACTACGTGAATAACTCAAACAAAACAAAAAACCCAAAAAAATAATAATATTGATGTTGTTGACAGTAATATTATTGTGTTTACAGTTATTTTACTGTCAACGACAGTAATATAATTACGTTGATTTGTCAACAAATTAAACCAAATAAAAAAAATAACAAAAAATAAAAAATAATAATATTACGTTAATTTACTGTCAACGGCAGAACAATTATATAAATGTATTGTCAACGGCAGTACAATTACGTTAATTAACTGTCATTGACACTACAATTACGTTAATTTACTGTCAGTGACAGCACAATTACGGTCAACGTTTAGCTGCGGACGTAAAAAAAAACAAAAAAAAACCTAAAAAAACACTAAAAAAAATCAACGTCGGAAACCGGTGAAAAAAACCGGAAGAAAAGAAAAGAAAAAGGAAAGAAAAAAAAAGTCAACGCCGGAAATCGGCGAAATAATCCGAAAGAAAGATTAATAAATAAATAAATAAAATAAAAATTGAAAAGTCAACGCTGGAATCCGGCGGCAAAATTTTTTTCTTTGAAAAAAAAAATTGGGTCAAAATTGAATAATTTATGAAATTTGGGGTCAAATTGAGATTAAATTAAGTTAAGGATGAAATTGGAGCATATTAAAGTATGCTCCAAAAAAAGTCAAAATTGAATTTTTGCGGTCAAAATTGAATTTTTGTGGTCAAAATTGGATTTTTGTGGACAAAATTGATTAAGTTGAGGTTATAATTAAGAATTGAGTATAAATGGTTGAGGGTAATATTGACATATACATGAATGTTTCCTTTATTTATAATAAATATTAAAGGGATGAACTTATTGGTGAAAGAGATATAGTCCATAAACCTAGAATAATAAAGATGCTTGGTTGGGGACTTATGCACAAAAACCCATTCTTATTAAGGGCACTTTATAAATAAGCCCATCAATGAGTACTTAATCATAAAAAAATCCAGACAATAATTTTTTTTACAAAAAAGTCCACACATGGTCAAGAGGTTTGTAAAAGACTAAAATAACCCCTCATATTTTAATATGCCCCATTTTCATCCTTTAATTTAATCTAACCTCAATTTAACCCCTTTCACAAATTATTCAATTTTGACACAAAACCCATTTTTATGGACAATTTCGTTTGTCATCGCCGTTGACTGCCGGTCTGCAGTGTTGATTTTTTTTTTTAACAATCTTTTTGCCCCCCCGCCCCCCCCCCCCCCCTATCCCTGGGTTAAACAACAATATTGGTGGACAGTAATATTACCTATATTCCTGTTAAACACAGTAAAATAATCTATACTACGGTTTAACAAAGTAATATTGTTATATTAATCTCTAGCACAATAATATTAACACAACAAAACTCATTATTATTGTGTAATAGAACAATATTAATATGTTGACCGTTCAACAAAGGTAAACATAATAAAAAGCGGAAAAATTACAGTTTATGTCCCTAAACTTTACCACTAAAACAATTTTTGTCCTCAAACATTTCAATCCACGAAATATGTCCTCAAACTTGCCACTTTTGATCACTTTATGTTCTGCCGTTAACGTCGACAGCTAACTTCGACGGAAATAGCACGCGTGGCTCACGTGACGTCTATGTGGCCGTTAAATGTCGAGCTGTACAACACTCAGTGTCTACTTGGCCGATGAAACGTGATGTGGAGCGACACGTCATTCTCCTCCCCTATTTATATTCTAAAATCCCTAATTCTCCATATCCCCAATGAACCCGTAAATCCAATCCCTAAAACTCCATTTCGAATTCTTCAAATGAAGTGAAATTCGAAAATAGCTGAATCGTCTTCTCAAGTTTTTGAATGTCCGAGTATTTAAAGCGTCACAATTGCAAAAAAAAATTCAATTTGGTAAGTTTCTTCAAAGTTGTTATCTTTGAACAATTTTCGATTTTGGTAATTAGTCTACTTGTAGTGTTGATTTCACCTCAATGTTTTTGATGTAACATAAAATATGAGTAAAGGATCTAATTATGGTTGTCAGAGCTCATCCTCAACGAGATCCGGTACTCATTCAACATTTTACACAATCAATTGTAAATGTGGATTTCGTTTGCCAGTGATTACATCATGGACGCCAGACAATCTAGAGAGAAGATACCAAACTTGCCTTAATTATGGGGTAAAATGCTTTCATTTGAGAAAATCACACACCCATTTTCAGCCATTATGTTTTCCAGCTTTGCCCCCGCCCTTCACATCATCAGGTCACGCGCTCAGCGATTTTTTTTCCGTTTTTTTCCCGTCTTTTATGTATCAGTTTCCTTAATCGACTATGAAGCATAGTCGATTAGCCTTAATCGACTATGAAGCATAGTCGATTAGCCTTAATCGACTATGCTTCATAGTCGACTAAGGAAATTATTTAATTATTTAATTTTTTTTTTTGTTTTTAAATTATTTTTTATATCAGGTACATTAATCGACTATGATGTGAAGCATAGTCGATTAAGAATCTGCTACTAAAAATAACAAATCACAACTGCGAAAAAAAATACAAAATCAACTATATATTACAAAAATTAAAAATATACAAATATTATAAATGATTTATACAATTGGAATCAATAAACAAAAAGTTCAAAAAAAATAAAAAAATTGGAACCGATCAACCTTAATTAATCGACTGCCAGAGCATAGTCAATTCGCTTAATCGACTATGAACATGTACATAGTCGATTAAGGTTTCAGCATGCGCGAAATTCTCTACCGGCGCCGTCCTCCGCCCGATCCACCAAAAACCCCTAAATCTACCTCCCCATCTTTACCACACCGCGGCCACAACACACCATCACCACCTTACTTTGACATTATGACGATTTTTTATCACAAATAAATAAATAAAATCACAACTCGCACCACCAACCAAAGCAGAACCACCACCCATCATAATCAGATTCCGGCGACAAATCGACAATCTTATCTCTATTCGCCTCCTATTTAGCATTCATAGCATTCGAATTCAGTATCGCTATCAAAATCATTTATAATGTTTGATGGGTGCTTCATCTTCTTTCTTTCTCCATCTCCCGGCGGCGGCGATAGTGGCGGAGAAGTCACGGAGAAAACGGAGGAAAAAAAAACAAAGAAGAAGAGAAAAGAGAGAAGAAGAGAAACGTTGGAGCGTGAAAATGGCGGATGAAAAAATCAAAATAAGATTAGGGTTTTGAAAGAGTATAATAGACAATTAAGGAATTTTGGAATTATGAAAATATCACGTGGGTGGAATATTAGCTAAGGGGATTTTCTCTAATTATTTTTGGGAGAAGATATTTTCTTAACTCATTTTCCTAGATGAGGGGGTCTTGCTAATTATCTATATATATATTTATATTAAACTCAAATAGTGAAGAAGTGAGAAAAAAACGCGACACATGAGCATCATATAATAATGAAGGTTGCGGCTATATGCAAGACTAATTCCACTTGTGTAAGACCAAATTAAAATTTTTAATGTATAAATATTATAATACCCTTACTTGTTACAAAATAGAAAATTCCAAATGTGAAATACCAAAAACTCAAAAACAAAAAAAACCCTAACACAAAATCACAAGACCAACTCTCATCTTCTCCATCAAAACATTTCTCCTTCCTCATCTATAAACCCACAAAACCTAAACATTCAAAATCATTAAAGCTCAACAAATCTTACAAAGATGATAAGTATGGAGTCATAAAACATTAAAATAGAAGAATCTACGGTGGAAAAACCCAAGAAAATATACATTGATATGTTTTTTTAGCTAGAATATCGTTTTTCCAAAAAAAATCCCGCGCAGACGCAGTCAACATGTACATGTCGAATTTTATAGGCAAAAATCGACATTGAGATGTCGATTTTTTAGTACAAAATCGACACTTTAGTGTCAAAATTTAACTGTTAGCAAAGTAGTCCAAATATACTAAATTTCGACATTAAGTTGTCGATTTTATGGACATATATTCGACACATTAATGTCGAAATTTAGTTGTTTCATATTTTTTAAATAAAAAAATCCCTCACAGACACAGTCGACATGTACATGTCGAATTTTATAGGTAATTAAAATCGACATTGAGATGTCGATTTTGGAGTACAAAATCGACACCTTAGTGTCAAATTTAACTGTTAGCAAAGTAGTCCAAATATACTAAATTTCGACATTAAGGTGTCGAATTTATGGACATATATTCGACACCTTAATGCGGAATTTAGTTGTTTCATATTTTTTTATTATTTGTTATTTGGTCTTGCATGAGCAAACAAAAGTTAATTTAATTTATGGGTATATTTGTCATTTCATTTTAATAAAATGGAATCTTTTGGAATCTTTCTTTAATTTGATCTTGTACAAGTGGAATTAGTATTGCATATAGCCGCAGCCAATAATGAATCTGTTGACACATAAAATGACTTGTGTCCAGTTCAACGAATAATTAATCTCGTTGAATTTTGTAGGCTATATCAAAATAAATACTCCATATATAATAGTATATTATTATATTTTGAGCATCTCGATAATATATTAGGGTTTGTCAATGCTGAGAACCCTGTATTCTAAACTCATATGAGATATGTTTGAATCACCGTTAATTTAATAAGATTAGATATTCAAAATGCATTTATTAGAAGTAGAACTTGAGACGTCTTAGTACACATTCAACACTAACCGTCCTCACATATTAACATTATTAAAATATATCTAACAATCATTGTATATAGGGGTTTTTGTGCATAAGTCCACAACCAAGCATCTTTATGATTCTAGGTTTAGGGGTTATATCTCTTTCACCAATAAGCTCATCCCTTTAATATTTATTATAAATAAAGAAAATATTCATGTATATGACAATATTACCCCCAATTTCTTATACCTAA
The DNA here is from genome assembly GCF_000504015.1 of Erythranthe guttata. The sequence continues at coordinate 3,499,476 of NW_012194819.1, forward strand.
TTCTTAATTGTAACCCCAATTTAATCAATTTTGTCAACAAAAATCCAATTTTGACCACAAAAATTCAATTTTGATTTTTTTTTTCAAAATTTTTTTTATGCCGCCGGATTCTGGCGCTGACCGGCGGTCTCCGGCGTTGACTTTTTTAGTGTTTTTTTAAGTTTTTCTTTTGTTTTTTTTTACGTCCGCCGCTAAATGTTGATCGTAATTGTGCTGTCACTGGCAGTAAATTAACGTAATTATACTGTCAATGACAGTACATTAACGTAATTGTACTGCTGTTGACAGTACATTTATGTAATTGTTATGCCGTTGACAGTAAATTAACGTAATATTATTATTTTTTATTTTTTGTTATTTTGTTTAGTTGTTGACAAGTCAACGTAATTATATTACTGTCGTTGACAGTAAAATAAGAGTAAACACACTAATATTACTGTCAACAACATCAATATTATTATTTTTTTGGGTTTTTTGTTTTGTTTGAGTTATTCACGGAGTAACGTAATAATATTACTGTCTATTATTGTAAACACAATAATATTACTGTGGTTGACGGTAATATTACTGTTGTTATAGTAATGTTGTTGTCAACCACATCAATATTATTAATTTTTTTGTTTGTTTGACTTATTGACAGAGTAACGTAATAATATTACTGTCTATTATTTGTAATATTATTGTGGTTCACGGTAATATTACTGTTGTTATAGTAATATTACTGTCTATTATTTGTAATATTATTGTGGTTCACGGTAATATTACTGTTGTTATTGTAATATTACTGTCACTCACAGTAATATTAATTCTTTTGGCTTTTTATTATGTTTACATTTGTTGAACGGTCAACATAGTAATATTACTCTATTACACAATAATAATGAGTTTTGTTGTGTTAATATTACTATGCTAGAGATTAATAAAACAATATTATTGTGTTAAACTGTAGTTTAGTTAATTTTATTATGTTTAACAGTCATATAGTTAATATTACTGTCAATCACAACAATATTGTTGTTTAAACGAAAAAAAATGTTACAGAAAGAAAGAAAGAAAGAAAAAATCAACGCCAGAAACCGGCGAAAAAATCCGGAAGAAAAAAAAAATCAAGAACTCAACGTCGGAATTCGGCGGCAAATTTTTTTTTTTTTTTGAAAATAAAAGTTTTGGGTCAAAATTGAATAATTTGTGAAACCTGGGGTCAAATTGAGGTTAAATTAAATTAGCGATGAAATTTGAGCATATTAAAGTATGAGGGGCTATTCTAGTATTTTACAAAAATCTGGACCATGTGTGGACTTATTTGTAAATGAGTTTTTTGTCTGGATCTCTTTATGAATAAGTACACATTGATTGGTTTATTTGTAATGATGCCTTGTATATATTTGTAAAACACAATGTACAATGATAACTAATATAAGTATTTAAATAATGTTAAATAAAATATTAATTGCGACATTCATTATTATTAAATAATAATAAATAAATTAGTAACAAAGTTAATATAATAAAGTTTGAAATATATAAAAAATTGCGGTTCAATTCCCCAAACATCTTTGAATATTGCTACGAATTGAGCTAACTTGAGCTTAATCGATTCAAATGTTTGAATATTATTTTCGAATTGAAATCACTTGAGCTTAATTGATTTAAATCTTACGATTACGATTCGATTCAAACTTCATATTCTTTTAAAATTCATTTTTTAGATTACACGAGTTGATCTGCAATTGTTATATTTTTGAAATTTATTATATATAGATTTGTTAATAGTGAATTTTTTTAATATATAATAATAATTTTATGAAAAGCAATAATTTATTTAACACTATTTATACAAGTTTTATAATCATTATACATTATAGTTTAGTAATATATAATATGTTGTAACTCAATGGTAAGCATTTGTATGTAGTAGTTTAGAGGGTCACAAATGCCACATTATGTTATTCATTTATTAGAAAAAGCGGAAGGGGAAAGATTTAGAAAAGTAATAACCAAAAAAGAGAGAGCGATAGAAAACGGATTTATTGGAGACTGCACATAGGAAATTGGGACGTTGGTTAATTACACAAACTTTAACAAGATTGGGTAAAAGGTTTAAGGAGAGCTGCACTGCAGGACCATATTTCACATGACATGTGCCTTCTCTGCTTACACTCTCAATCAATCTGCACATGACCTTTCCTCTTTTCATTTCTATTAAATCTTGTTTTATTCCTCTCCCCTCTCTCTCTCTCTCTCTCTCTCTCTCTCTCTCCAATTAGTTATTCTGTTATCTGTAAAACGGTGTCCATTCCTGATTTTATTCTTGCATTCTGATTGGCTTCCCTAAACCTACTCACTTCAACTCGTGTCAATCTATTCCATAATATTTGTCTCTTTTGAGAATTTTTTTTTGTTCCATATTATCTGTCACTTTACAATTTCAATGCAGCATTAATTGCTTAATTTTCAATTTTACCCTTATTAACTCTATAGCACTCTTCATGCATTAATTAATAAACAAGGGTATTTTGGTCCATCAATATCTATTTTCCTAAAATCAAGACATATTTATTGAAATTCTTAAGATTTGTGCCAAGGTGAAAAACGACACTTATTTAGGAACGGAGGGAGTAATTGTTTTCTACTTCAATTTTCATTATCTCGATCTTCATATATTAATCTGACCAATTTAATTAATGGTCACTCATTTATTATATTAGTTGGTATGGATATATTCTGATTGTTGTAGTCATTGGCCAGTACCGAATTCAAATTTTATTTATAAAGAATATTTCAAATTTAATACAGAAAAGGTAAATTAGAGTTAAATCCTAATTCTATTAGAGTTAACATAAATTCGAGTTTAATCATAATTCTTTTTTCATAGTAAATTAGAATTGCTTAATACGCACAAAGTGAGAGTTATTTCATAACTGTTTAATATCAAAATATTCGGCATACGTTGAACTGCACAAAGTGGAATAATTAATTCAACATTTAATATTCCCTCCGTCCCTTTTTATATGACGTTTTTAGTTATTATGCATAGATTAAGATAAGCAATAAATATGCATAGATTATACCGAAAATAACATAGTAAATACTAAAATATCCTTGTTATTAATTATTTTTTAATTTACTAATAAGGGGCAAAATTGATAAAAATGTAATTAATACCTTATTGGAACTCAAGTCACAAATAATTTGGCACAAAAAAAAAACACTCCAAAAAGGCATATAATAAAGGACAGAGGGAGTATCAAACTATTTTATTTCTTGTTATCAACAGATTATTTAATCTCTTAATCTCTAGATATTTGAGGTACAAATTTAATTTATATGACAACATACTCAAATAGGTTAATCGGATAAGACTCGGGAAAAGATATCATCTAATTTTTTTAGCAATGAAAAAAGGTAATTTGATTGTTTTTGAAAATCTTAATGTGAAGATAATTTATGTAATGAATAACCGGAGTTCAACTTAATTTGAGAATATGGACTAGAGTGCAATAATTATTTGGTAGTGGAACATATATAATTATTTATATATAATTTTTTTTTTGAAATTTGAGTTTAATTAATTATGGAAGCTCGACCCAGATTTTCTCGTTCGATTCTTATTATAGTCCAACAAACTATCTAAATAATTGAGAAAATAAAATTCTACCTATTGAGTAAGAATTAGGAGTAGGGGACGACAATTAGGAGTCCTATGACGCCTCATTTACGACGTCAACCTTGGTTGCTTTGTGGTGAATGTTTTTCTTCATATCAGTCATTTTCCTTGTACAACACTCCTTAAACCTTATATATCCAAGAATTGGTTGGAGAGAAAAAAACACAAGACTTGTACATTTTCCGTGCGATGTGGATTATATTTCCATAAGGAATCTGTGTTGGAAAATGTACTCGAATAAAAAGTTCACGCGTTTAAAAACGAATAATTACCGAATTAAACAATACAAACATTCGACTACATGTAAAATAATGAATTAAAAGTAAAAAAAATATATTGAATTATCAAAGTGTCTTGGACAAAAAAAAAAAGAAAGAAAAAAAAAAAGCAAGACTTTTACATTTATAGTATATGCACACACGTTTTATTTGAGAATTGTTATCTCACGTTTTCTCTCGATTATAAATTTAGAAAATTTTCTAGATATAAACTCACCTTTATAGAAAACATTAAGTCTGGGATATACAATAGAAGACTGAAGGTCTTGCTTGCAAAAGTTGTAAGAGGTCGAGATTTTGTAACGAGTGGTGTTGATACGTTAGTATTCTACGGGATTTAATCTCAAGATGTTTATCGAGCCGGTGTCTGAGATCAAATATGAATTTCAAAGTAAGTTCTAGTATAATAATTAAATCAGCAATCATATAAAATTATATGCATGATAGAAAAAATTTAAACATTAAATAAATCTCATTCGAATTTATCACTGGTTCCCCGTACTCATACCCAACACAAACAATATTGCTAATTGAGCTCATCTAATTAATTCATTGTCACTGTCAGAATAAAAATCAATAGCAAAGTAACGATTATAGTCCACTAATAACGTCTTCAAATTAATTACTTCTTCTAGTTCATTTTCTTATATAAACGGAATACATATCTAGTTAATAATATGTATACAAATAATAGGTTTCGCCATTGTTGGCCGATTCCAAAGCATTTTGGGGTACAAAGCACGTAATTCGCGCTTTGTATTCGGGAACAAGGTCCAAATTTTCATTTTTTCATTTTTTTCCCTATTTCGAGCTACAAACAACGAACACCACTATAGGAGATGCTTAAGCTAAAGCTTAGTCGATTATTCATCCTTATTTAGAAAAATCCTAGAGGGGTTTTAGAGAACTCTCAAAAAGTAAGGCAATGTTTACAATTGTCTAAGAGTTTTTTCTTTGGTTATTCAGTATTTTATTTTAATATTTGCAATACAATATTTTATATCTACTTATCTATAAATAAGTGTTTTCTCGAAAAAAAAAATAATCAATAATTTGTGAAGCAACTAAGTGGAAAATGTATTTGATATTTTCACCCTAATTATCATTTTCCAAATTCCACTTTATTATGACAATAGTAGACATTTCACCAAATAAGCTAGAAAAAAGTAAAAAAAAAAAAAAAAGAACTGCATATATATTAATTTCAAATTAGATAGTTAAAGTTGATTTTTTCATGTTATTCTCTTTTAGAAATAAATAATTATTTTAAGTTCTACTAATAAACATCAATTTTGATTTTTGCAAACACAAGATCATACATATTAATAATCTACTTAAATCTAGTTAGGAAGAGAAAAAGAGGTGGCATGTCAATAATTTGGTCAATAATAGTCAACACGAGATGATGATGCAAAAACAATCCATGTGTGCACAAGGGAGCCAGCAGATATTGGGGTGGCTCAAATGGTTGTTGTTGAGGGAGCTGGATTTAATTTAATTTATTACAAATTTTTATCAAGTGCTAACTCAAACCGAAAAATCATGTGCCACTTCAATACTTATGTCGTCTGCCTCTAATTCTAATCAATTTCAGTTTTTCTGGCACTACTCCATTAATATTTAATTAATTAATTATTATTATTTGCAGCCTACTTAATTACTGACTGAGCTGTCTTTCTTAAATGCTTCTAATCTCAATCCAACCTGCCCCACCTCACTATTAATCAATCCAGTTTTATCATTAAACATATACCAACATGTTCTACTCCTACTCGATCAAGTTTGGGTGAATAATATTAATCACACAATAAAATAATTGCATTTATTTGATTAGTTATATCTCGTTTAGTTGCGCAGATAAAATTATCCAAAAATTAAAATAAGTAAAATAATCTAATCCAACTCAATTATGTTATTGGATCTGGGAATATCCAACAAAACACATACTTAGGCTTTGTTTGGCTGACAAGATTAACCAAGATTAACGAAATAGTAATGGTTAGTTTGATGTTTGGTTAACATTATTATTTTTCGGGTGGACCTGCCAAAATAATTTTGTCATGGTTCATCTCGGCTAATGGAGAGATAACTTGTACCTTGTACCAACTTACCACCCGGAACTAGTTGAGCTACACCTATGCGAAATAACTAATTGAACTTTGAGAGGTCCAATAAAATTATTGTGTTATGATTAGATACGTTAACGACACAATTGCCCTTCTAGTTTTTATCTATTTATCACAATGCCATGTTCAATTTTTTTAAATCATTATTATAAAATAAACTAAATAAATAAAACATATTTTTCGAAATAAAATAAAATATTTTTTTTTTCGAAAAAAGAAATTTGAAAAAAAAGAAAAAAATCGGAAAAATTGAAGAAAACAAAATTCAGAAATTTTTTTTTCGAAAAACAATTTCGGAATTTTTTTTTTTCGAAAAATAATTTCTTTTACGAAAAAATTAAAAATAATGGAAAAATAATTTTTGTTCCCAAAAAAAATAAATAAATATTTTTTTCATCGAAAAATAATTTTTTTTCGCAAAAAATAAAGAAAAATGTCTGAAAACAATCGAAAAATTATATAAAATATTTTTTCGAAAAACATAATTCGAAAAATAATTTTTTTTGAAAAAAAAGAACGAAAAAGATAAAAAAAAATTGGAAAAAAAAATAGAAAAATATGTTTTTACCGAAAAAATTTAAAAAAAATATTTTCAATTATTCTTTTGGAAAATTAAAAGAAAATCCGAAAAACCGAAGAAAAAAATCGAAAAAATGTAAATAAATCGAAAAAGATAAAAATAAAATAAAATAATATATATATATATATATATATATATATATATATATATATACATATATATATATATATATATATATATATATATATATATATATTGAAAAGAAGAAGAAAAAAACTATGTACAGTAAGAAAGGGTAATTCGGTCATTTTTGTGTAATTATGTTGATGTTAAGGAAACTAAACATCAAACACTATTAAATAGTGGGAAGATAAGAAATTCAAAATTTCATAACAAACATCTTATAAAATAGTAGACCTATTATTTGATGGAGAGAATTATCTTATCTTGGCTAATCTTATCTTGACAACCAAAGGAGAAAGATAAACTAAATTATGATAAATCAATATTTGTTCGATATAAACATATATGAAGTATATACATTGTTTTGATTTACATAAGTTTATATATTATTGTTGGAACTTCATGGGTTATAATCTCATTTCCACGAATTAATATTGACTAATATTAATTTGATTGTTTAATTGGACATGATGATTAATTTCATATATTTACTTGTTCGAAATCATAAAATAAGTTGAATGAAAATTATCTCTAAAGTAGATATTAGGGCATATCCAATGGAGTCTCTAAACTCCATTTGGCTGCATAATATAGAAATTGTGCAACAAAATCCAACACCAACAAGAAAATTTAAGGGGCTCTAAATTTTCAGATTTTTGCAAAATATACAAACATGGTTCTAAATTTAGGTATTGGTTTGGAGACTCTGATTTTATGGGACCCATCTTCAAACAAAATAAAATTTCTTGAATTTAAATTTTGAATTTAATTTTTTAAAATTACAATTAAAATTTGAATGATTTGCAAATATGACCGTTGGTTTTCAACGGTAAGAAAAAATATTGAAAAAAGCATACATACCTCTAATTGTTCTTCAACTTCTTCATCACTTCTAAATCTTCAGATTGTGAGTTTTTTTTTTCTTTTTTTTTTTTCTCTTCAATACTTGTAGAAATTGGAAACTTGGTTGGGTTTATGGCTCAGAGAATAGAGAAATTAGAAGTAGGGGGTTGGGTTTTACTTGAATTCTTGAAAAAATTAGGAGCAATTTTTTTTCTTTCTCTCTCTGTTACGCTGTGTGAACAGAGTGAATAAATTGGGGATGAAGAGGCGAGGCGTTAGGTTTAGAAGAGAGAAAAGAAAAAAAAAGGAAAATACGCGTGTGGAGGTCAAAGGCGGTGCACATAGTGGAGATTTATAAATCTTATAATTATTAACTATTTAATTAGTTACTCAAAAATATTTAATTATGTTGAGAAACTAATAAAGAATATAGAAGAAGAAGAGAACAAAGTAGAGAGAATATGTAATATATTATTCCATATCTTCAAGTGTACAAATACATCACATGGTGCTCTATATATAGCACTAGAAAGACCTCTCAAAGGTCATGAGTTACAAAACCATAATGGAATCATCAATATGTATTATGGTGTGATAATGGTGGGAGTGATGGTGCTCGATGATGGTGAGTAATGGTGGTCATCCACACCTTTAAGAAATCATAACACTCCCCCCTTGAATGTCCACCATCTATGGAATATGCCTCGTTAAAAACCTTGTTAGGAAAACCCAATGGGACAAAAACTAAACGAAGGAGAAAAGAGTACATATTCATTTAAATCTTGAGAGCGTACACTGCCTCGTTAAAACCTTGCCAAGAAAAACCCTATGGGACAAAAACTTGGACGAAGGAAAAAAAGTACAGGGTTGCCATTGCTGATCACGCTCCACCTGATTTCGACATGAGATATATGAGTCTCCACAAAATTTAAGTCACCTCAAATGATAATGGAAATAAATTTATTTTATTATTCCTTTTGTAAACAAGGTATTCACTAAGGTGACAATACCATATTCTTGAATATGTAAATGGATGATTCGTAGAGTCTAACTCATGAGACCTCTTATTATATGCATAAAGCATTATCAAGTCTTCATTAATTTTATGATCCATGTAGATATGCGGTAGTTGCATCCATATGATGCATGTCAAGTATTTTGACTACCATCATAAAGTGATTGCCTCATAAAAATATATTTCCACAAGGCATTCAAATTTACCGCAATGATTTTACCCACGTTTGTACTAAAGGCTTTCACAACTTTATGTGTGATGACCGCAAGTCAATGTACAATTTATTTCATCAATAATTTCAAATAATCATGGTCAATTGCATTTGTGACTGCATATACTAATGACCAACTAGATGTCGACATCTATCAAAATGTATGAGCTTCAAGCTCTTCACATTATAAAAATAATTGTACATATAGTTATTCGATAACATTTTTAGTAATCCCCATATTTCTTTATAATCAATCAAGAGCTCACTATTTCACTTTCCGGTACCGGATTCTCCTTAGAGAATAATATTCATATAAATGGGGATTGTAGCCTTTGTGGGTACGATCTCTAGTAGAGAGCCATATCTTTTCATGCACCATGTATTTTTCTCTTATAGAGAATTTTCTATATTGCATCAATAAAGTTTTTCATAATACTTTATGTGCGTGAAATCATTATTTATTTCAATAAAAATGTCCTACATGGACAAAATGCGGCTTTTGAGTTTCACAATGTGGAGGGGGTATTGAGGACTACTTGTCCACTTTATTTTCAAACTCAATATTAACATTCAATTTGGTACATGAATATTCGTTCGAAAAGAATTTTCAACTCTTTAAGATATTATATCGGTACAACAACAAAATTGAGAACTAATAGTCTCAAATGCCTCTCTATTCACTTAGAGAGCAAGCTAACCATGATTTATTTGCCAATCAACTCTTTATTGGCACATAATGGTTCGATTTAAAATGATCTCGGTAGCTACCATGTAATCATCAATGATTTTCTCATCCAAATATGTATTTCATTTATGCCACCATAAGTGGTAAGTATTCTCATATCATAGTAATGGATATTGGTGTTGAGGCGTCCCCCAACATCGTCTTTAAGACGAATCCTTTCATGAATGAGATAATTAATAGGATGAGAGTGTGATGCTACTAGCGCTAGTAGGCTTTAGTTACACGATATTCACCCACTTCTTTGGGTGTTAATCATTCGAACCAACATATATATCTCCCCCTCTTATATGTATAAATTTTAATTGGTTAGTTGTGTACTACAATCATTTTTCACCCATTTAGGGATTCACGATGCAATCACAATGTGAAATTTGTCATTCGAGAACATTCGTTTACATGGCAAAATCTAATGTGCAATGTGTCATTCTTGGACATTTTCTGTTGCACTCATTTGCAACATATTTAATACTTTCAAGTTGACATTTTATCTATAAATGCATCTACATTTTACACATTAAAATTGTTGCAAATGAATTCTTTTCTCTTTTGTGCTTAAATATTTCCATGCACAAATCTAGATGAGACAAAGATCATTTCATATAATTCACGCCGTTATACAAGAACCGGCTTCTTATCTCCCCCTTAACGGCGGGAATATTGTCTCATTAAAATGACAATTGACGATGCATGCCATATAAATATCTCCCATTAGGGGTGCAAAATATTGCATAGCATAAATAGTAAACAAACCACGTGATCATGTTATGTGGCTGAATATAACTTCGTTTGAGAATCTATCAGATTCTAAACATAAATGGTCAATTTTCACAACTTTTAAAAATTCAGGGACCAAACTGTAAAAGTTTGAAAATCTAGGGACCAAACTGTAAATTTTGAAAATTTTAGGGACAAGGCTGCAATTGTAAAAACTTCAGTGAAAACTGAAAATGCTGGAATAGATTCATAATTGCAGACGATGAAAGGTAGGAGCTGCATATTCAGAAAAAACATTTGGACTAAATTGTAAAATTTTCAAATATAGGGGACTAAAATTAAATTTTTGAAAATTTTGAAGGACTAAAATGTAAATATTTAAAAATCAGAATATGCAGAGGGTGTGAAATTTTAACAAGAAAATGAGATCTAACTTTTTATTGTTTGCTTTGAAATTTCATCTCATCTCATCTAGACCAAGAATAAAAAATCATGCACATATCTCCATAGATATGAATTTTGAATCAAATTTGCATCACTAAACTTTTTGTGATTCAAAATCTTTAATTGAATTGGTCAATATTGTGACTCCAAAATCAACGCAATTTCTTTTTCTTTTCTATTGCTGCTAGATAAAGCTTATCAACATGCTTTATCGTAAAATAGATTTATGACCAATCCTTTTCCATATTTCTCATCTCTCTTCCACCTTAAATGATGAGATAAATATTTATAGTGGATAAAATTGAGCACCACGATAGCTATTCATGCCAATATCTCTTCGAATTTTTTTAATATTGTTGTTTTCACTTTCAAAGAATAACAACAATTAAACGAGTTTTGTATTAGCTCACAACTCGTATTATAGTACGATATGCTATTAAAAATCTTTATTTTGCTATTACGAGTGCAACTTGAGTTTTTATGTTGTCACTTCATGATCATAATATAGATCCATAAATTAGAGAATATTTTCTCTTACAATTCTTCATTATATGTATCTTCAAGACACATATATCAATATGAAATATTTTACTTGTCGTTTTCAAAACAACAAAGTCAAGATTTAAAGAGAGCAAATTATACAGAGGATCAAATATCTATCTCTCTTTTTTTCATAAGTAACTAGATGTAATGTTACTTTTACTTATGTGTTCAAGACACATACCCCAAATTAAGTACTTGTTTCTTGAAAAATGTAACAATAATATTTTGCTCGGTGTCTATTAGACACATTTTCATTATGAAATATTTGGCTTGTGTCCCCAAGGCACATAACAATAACAGGAATGTTTTGTGATATCATGAGACATAAATGGATCTTTAACTTCAATGATCCAATTGCTCAAAGTTACATTTCTTCTTGAGCTATCAAAAATAATTTTGAATTGTGTGATATGTCTCATATCATTGAATTACAAAGGAATAGTCCTTTCAAGTACATATATAATCTCAAGATTTGATTGTTATTGCTTAAAATTATGTCCTCGATTTGAGCCTGAAGGCTTCATATAAATTATTATAGTACTTGATATGAAATAATAGGACTATAATTAACTCAAATCTTCATATATATCATTGAACAACAAACTCAATAGTTCTTTCGAGTACAATATATTATTCAAATATCAAGGTTTGAGTTTTATACCTTGAATTTATGTACTCTATTTAGGCCTCAAACATTTATAATTGGTACGTAATCGTAAAATAATAGTACCTTGAGTGGAAAATACTCATGAACTAAAATATTCAATGATGATTATCATCGCTTAGACCTTGAGTCTAATGTATTCAATTGAGACTTATAGTCTTCAAATTTATTCTAGGCCTCAAGCCTTTATATTTAATATTCCACCACATAAGCTTTCAAGCTTTCATATTTAAACTAGGCTTTAATTTGAGCCTAAAATTTATGAACTTCGAGTTCTTTTTTCGATTAATGGAGCTTTTCAAGTTACATAAACTAGAGAGCAAGTGATTTTTTTTATCTTAATATACCACTCAAATCTTCGAGTCACTTGATTGCACGTGCTCGATATGGGCTTCAAGCCTCAATATATAATAAAAATCGTAATAGTACTTTGATCCTGAAAGAATAGTACTATAAATGTGGAATACTCTCTAACTCAAATGTTCAAGAGTCTTATCATTTAGACTTAAAGTCTTATATACTCAATCGAGAATTTTAATCTCGTATGTAATATAGGCTATAGGCCTATAATCGTCCCTTTTATTTTTAGAACATCATGTTCAAAATACGCACAAGGGACAGCTCTGGCAGAGCTGAGTATTTTAAGCATATCTCTCTTGATCGAGATCCGATTTCGATGATTCAAAATGTCCCGAAAAGCCAACAGAAAATGCTACAAGTTTCGTATTTTGCATTTTCTGAAAGTTGGACATTATCAGGTCCAAAATAGACATCGAAGTACAAACTCGTGAATTGCACGAAAAATCACCTACAACAAAAGTAAGATGGTTAATATGTTATCAATTCAAAACAACAATAAACTATTAAAATCAACTCCCTTTCATCTTCTATGGCTAAGGAGTCATCTTCCTTGGAACATGTTTACTCGAAAATTAAAGTAGAACAATCGTGCTGATAACGTGTTGAGAAACTAATAAAGAATATAGAAGAAGAAGAGAACAAAGTAGAGAGAATATGTAATATATTATTCCATATCTTCAAGTGTACAAATACATCACATGGTGCTCTATATATAACACTAGAAAGACCTCTCAAAGGTCATGAGTTACAAAACCATAATGGAATCATCAATAGGTATTATGGTGTGATATTGGTGGGAGTTATGGTGCTTGATGATGGTGAGTAATGGTGGTCATCCACACCTTTAAGAAATCATGACAAATTATTCTTTTTTTTAGTAATTAGTTTATTTTGTATTTAGGTTTAATAAATTTAATTCTTTTATATTAGTTTAATGACTTACTATCTAATTATTTTTTAACAACAATGGAAGATCTTGAAGGAAGTTCAAGGGGCCGTAATTTTTCTTCTGATGAGGATGCATCTTTGTGCCGAGCTTACATAGCGATTAGTGAAGATCCACTTATTGGAAAAAAAAACAATCAATGACTACAATGTGGAAGCGAATACAAGAAAAATTTCACGAGTTGGTTCCTGATGGAGGTGAAAAGAGAACAGCAAAAAGTCTGAAATTCCACTGGACGAAAATCAATCAAAGTTGTACAAGATTTGCTGAATGTGTTGCTCAAATAACTTTGAGGCCAAGAAGCGGAGCAAATGCCATTGGCAATGTCAGTGTTATTTATGTTGTGTTTTTTTATTTATTATTTAATATTTTATATATTAAATGTTTGTTACTTTTGTATTCACAGTTGGATGACGCAAGACTACTATACCTTAGTAGTGAGCGAAAAAAATTTAACTTGGATCATTGCTGGACAATTTTACAAGATGGGAAAAAATGGAGGGCTATCATCGGAGTTCAATTCTCCCAAAGTGCAAATATCACTTCAAGTCTGAATGTATTTTCTAGTCCGAGTGAATATGGAGGGGATTCGGTGCCGGAGACCCAAAATTTACCTGAATCATCAAACACCAACGTAAGGCCGATGGGGCACAAAAAAGCTAAAAAAACAAAAAGATAAGGGCACTGTAAATGATACCACGAGACAAGCTGATTCAATGGCAAAAGTAATGAGGGAAGCATGGTTGATTGAACAACAAAATGCCATTATTGCAAAAAGGTCATCTCGTTCACTGAATTTTGACGATGATGTCTATCACCCCGAAATGCCTCCATCTGATTAAGTATCTTGATGTTATTTTAATGGTTTAATTTTCTGATTATCGTTGATTATCTTAAATGTCGTTATTTTAATTGTTAATTTGAATTTTTAGTAATGTCTAATAAATTATTAATATTAATGTTAATTGTTTTTTTATATAATTTCAAATATTGAGTTTATAGACAATTAATTAAAACGAGGATTAATATGGTTGACCCAAATATCCCTTAAAATACAAGGAACAAAACAAAAAAACAAGATAATGAATAACCATCTTACAACCTGATTACAACGATAAAAATTAAACATTCAAATTTCCATCTCGATACTCTTTCCAGACATGCTCGACGAGATCATTTCGGAGCATTAAATAACGAGTTGTATTTGTAAGTCCGGCACGATTGCTTAAATATTCTGCAATCGTTATCGGGTCTCGATCAACAGGTTGCTGTTGCACATGCTCGACATAATCGTCACCTTCTTGATTGCGGTTGTCTTCCACGATCATATTATGAAGAATTATACAACATTTCATAACTTCACCAATTTGTGCATTGTGCCATAATCTACAAGGTCCTGTAATAAAACCAAATCGAGATTGGAGAATGCCAAAAGTTCTTTCAACATCCTTTCGATATGCCTCTTGCAACCTCGTAAATAATTGTTTATCGCGTCCTTGTAGATCGGGAATTGCTTGAACAATAGTTGACCAACGTGGATATATACCATATGCTAGATAATATCCTTACTTGTATACTCTACCATTTAGAGTAAATCGAATATTTGTGGCTAGACCTTCGACAACATCATTGAAAATAGGTGAGCTATATAATACATTAAGATCATTACACGCACCTGGTGGACCAAAGTATGAATGCCAAATCCAAGTATCATATGATGCTACGGCTTCAAGTATTATTGTAGGTTTGCCATGGCGCCCAGAATATGTACCAGCCCTAGCGGTGGGACAATTTTTCCATTCCCAATGCATACAGTCCACACTTTCTAGCATTCCAGGAAATCCCCGTTGCTCTGCTTTTTTAAGTAGTCTAACCATGTCTGCATTGTTAGGTCGTCGAAGATACTCCTCTCCATACACTGCATTGACAACACGACAAAAATGCTTCAAAGTATCTGAAGACGTGCTCGCTGCTATTTTAGATACTCGTCAATTGCATCTGCAGGATATCTGTAAGCGAGTATACGAAGTGCAGCTGTCATCTTGACATGGGGTGAGAAACCTTGATTTCCGGAGGCATCCGACTTTTGCCTAAAGTAATCGTCAAAATTCACAATATCATTCATAATTCGTAAAAATAATTCACGCCTCATAGGATTTCTATTTCGAAAATATTCAGGAGGATATAAAGGACGATCTACAAAGTAATCATTCATAAGTCGCTCATGCGCAGCTCTTCGATCCCTTCTTATGGAATTCCGGCGTGATGATGTTCCTCCGTGTTGTATTTTGCACTTTCCCTGTGAAGCCAACATGAGTGATTGGTATTCCACATACATCGTCGTCATCATTGTGTTGCCTTGGTTGTCGTCGTCAGAGGAGGAATTGTCGCTTCCTTGTTGTGCCATTTTCTTTTTATAAATATGTAGCTGGATTGTATATAGAATGTGAGGTGATTGTGTATAGAATGTGTGGTGATTGTGTAAGGGGTGAGGAGTAACATTATATAAGAAAATGAATAGATAATAGATAAGAATTGGATGACCAAGATTGAACATGAAAATCATCTAATGGATTGTAGTTGGATAAGATAATGAAAATATGAATAAGATCATCAAGATGTGGATAAGATGATTAGATAAAAATTTAACGGTCGAGATCAATTGAAATCATATCCAATGGTTGTAGTTCAATATTTCAGATACTTTCAGAATTTTTCATGGAGGAGATGTGAATAAGATAATTAGATAATAATTTAATGGACGGGATCAATTGAAATCATATTCAACGGTTCTAGTTCAATATTCATATCTTTTCAGAAATTTTCATTTTTTGGATCAAAATGTGTATTAAAAATAATTAAGATTGTTCAAATAAAATTTAACTGTCTACAATCTCGTATATGAATAAAATTTGAGCCATAAACAAATTACTACATAAAATAATCCGTAACATGATTTAGAGATTCGAAGTTATAGAGCCCTCCCATTGTGGAATTTGTTTATAGAGACCCCAAAATTTTACCGGGTCTCCATTTGGGTCTCCAAAACAGAATTTGGAGACCCAATTGAATTTGAGGATCAAACACTATAAAAATAAATGACATTAATGATGACCCAAAAAGTGAATATCAAAAGTTGTCACTAAATCCATATAATAAGCGATAACATTTTTTTGTTTCCACAAAGAGCTGTTTTTTTTGTCATTTGTTCCTTTTTTATTTCCTTTGTATAGAATTAGTGACAATATTCTTTGGGGGGTTTTTGTGCATAAGTCCCCAACCAAATATCTTTATTATTCTAGGTTTAGGGGCTATATCTCTTTCCAATAAGCCCATCCCTTTAATATTTATTATAAATAAAGGAAACATTCATGTATATGCCAATATTACCCCCAACCGTTTATACCCAATTCTTAATTGTAATCCCAATTTAATCAATTTTGTCCACAAAAATCCAATTTCGACCACAAAAATCCAGTTTTGACTTTTTTTATGCCGCCGGATTCTGGCGTTGACTTTTTGATATTTTTCGCCGGTTTCCGGCGTTGACTTTTTTTATTTTTTTATTTTCTTCGAATATTTTCGCCGGTTTCCGGCGTTGATTTTTTTTGGTGTTTTTAATTTTTTTTTTGTTTCTTTGTTTCTTTTGTTTTTACGTCCTCCGCTAAACGTTGACCATAATTGTGCTGTCACTGATAGTAAATTAACGTAATTATACTGTCAATGACAGTTAATTAACGTAATTGTACTGCCGTTGACAATACATTTATGTAATTGTTCTGCCGTTGACAATAAATTAACGTAATATTATTATTTTTTATTTTTTGTTATTTTTTTTATTTTGTTTGATTTGTAGACAAGTCAACGTAATTATATTACTGTCGTTGACAGTAAAATAACTGTAAACACAATAATATTACTATCAATAACATCAATATTATTATTTTTTTGGGTTTTTTGTTTTGTTTGAGTTATTCACGGAGTAATGTAATAATATTACTGTCTATTATTGTAATATTACTGTAAACACAATAATATTACTGTGGTTGACGGTAATATTACTGTTGTTATAGTAATATTGCTGTCAACCACATCAATATTATTATTTTTTTTGGATTTTTTTGTTTGTTTGAGTTATTCATGGAGTAACGTAATAATATTACTGTCTATTATTGTAATATTACTGTGGTTAACGACAATATTACTGTTGTTATAGTAATATTACTGTCACTCACAGTAATATTAATTCTTTTGGCTTTTTATTATGTTTACATTTGTTGAACAATCAATATAGTAATATTACTCTATTACACAATAATAATGAGTTTTGTTGTGTTAATATTACTGTGCTAGAGATTAATATAACAATATTACTATATTAAACTGTAGTTTAGTTAATTTTACTGTGTTTAACAGTAATATAGTTAATATTACTGTCAATCACAACAATATTGCTGTTTAAACGAAAAAAAATGTTACTGAAAGAAAAAAAATAAAAAAATTGAAAAGTCAACGCCGGAGACCGGTGTTCACCGCCGGAATCCGGTGGGAATTTTTTGTTTTTTTGAAAAAAAAATGTTTTGGGTCAAAATTGAATAATTTGTGAAATTTGGGGTCAAATTGAGGTTAAATTAAGTTAATGATGAAATTTGAGCTTATTAAAGTATGAGGGGCTATTTTAGTCTTTTAGAAAAATCTGGACCATGTGTGGACTTATTGGTAAATGAATTTTTTATCTGGATCTCTTTATGAATAAGACCCATTGATGGGCTTATTTGTAATGACCTGTTATTATTATTTATTTATATTTTTATTTATTTTATATATCTATTTATTTATTTATTTATTTTTAATTTATTTTAATTTTTTTAGTGTTAGTTTTTATTTTAATTTTAATTTTAATTATAATTTCAATTTTTATATTATTTTCTCGTGGAATTTATATTGTGCTAAGCATTCTTACTTTCCGTTTAGCATTAGCTTTGAGCTAAGTATTCTTACTTTCCTTTTGCCATTAGCTTTGAGCTAAGCATTATTTCTTTCCATTTGGTATTAACTTTGAGCTAAGCATTATTACTCTCCTTGTGCAATTAACTTGTGCTAAGCATTCTTACTTTCGATTTGACATTACCTTCGAGCTAAACATAATACCTTTTCTAATGGAATTAGTTTTTATTTTTTTAATTTCTTATTATATATATATATATATATTTTTTTTTTTTCTATTTTTTTTTTATTTCTATTTTCTTATGGAATTAGATTGTGCTAAGCATTATAACTTTCCGCTTGGCATTAACTCCGAGCTAAGCATTGTTACTTTCCTATTGGCATTAGCTTTCAGCTAAGCATTGTTCCTCTCTTTATGGAAGTAGCTTGTGTTAAGCATTCTTACTTTCCTTTTGTCATTAGCTTCGAGCTAAGCATTATTTCTTTCCTTTTAACATTAGCTTCGAGCTAAGCATTGTTCCTCTCCTGATGGAATTAGCTTGTGCTAAGCATTCCTACTTTCGTTTTGCATTAGCTTTGGGCTTAGCATTGTTCCATTTCTTATGGAATTAGCATATGCTAAGCATTCTTACTTTCCTTTTCGCATTAGTATCGAGCTAAGCATTATTCCTGTTCTTATCTTATTAGATTGTGCTAAGCATTCTTACTTTCCTTTTGGCATTAGTTTCGAGCTAAGCATTATTCCTCTTCTTATGTAATTAGCATGTTCTAAGCATTCTAACTTTCCTTTCAGCATTAGCTTTTTGCTAAGCATTCCTACTTTCCTTTTGGCATTAGCTTAATGCTTTGTATTATTCCGCTCTTTATGGAATTAGCTTGTGTTATGCATTCTTACTTTCCTTTTGGTCATTAGCTTCGAGCTAAGAATTATTCCTCTCCTTATGGAATTAACTTGTGTTAAGCATTCTTAATTTCGTTTCGGCATTAGCTTCGAACTAAGCATTCTTACTTTCCTTTTTGCATTAGCTTCGAGCTTAGCATTATTCATCTTCTTATGGAATTAGCTTGTGCTAAGCATTCTTACTTTCCTTTTGGCATTAGCTTCGAGCTAATCATTATTCCACTTCTTATGGAATTAGCTTGTTCTAAGCATTCTTACTTTCCTTTTGACATTAGCTTTTAGGTAAGCATTCCTACTTCCCTTTTTGCATTAGCTGAAACCTAGGACCGGCAATTGAGCCGGGCCTAACCGAAGCCCGATGGCTCGGCCCGATTATATTTGAGCCGAGCCTACTTTTTAGTGAGCCGGGCCGAGTTTGAGCCATTTTACTAAACCCGATTTATTTATGAGCCGAGTTTGAGCCTACTATGGCTCAACCCGAATAAGGCCCGACCGATTAGGATAATAATAAAATATATAATATATTTATTATTTTAATACTATGACTCAACATACAAGTTATGACCGTATAAGATTATTTAATTTTGCGAAGAAAAAAATCAAAATAAAAGGAATTAAGTAGTGACGATGGCAATAAGTTAAATATGAATCAAATGCAACATATCACTGAGATTTGAGAATATAATAAAATGTTTCCAATAATAAGAGTTACTAATCTTTTTTTACTTCTTTCGGTTTTATTTTCAAGTTTTTCCAATAACTTTCAATGATCGTTTATGCTTTTTTTTATTAGCTTCAATGGAGGTAAATCTTGTTCATCACTTATTTTTATAAAATTTTTTTTACTCATTACAATTATATAGTAATGGGGCCCGATATAAACCCGAAACCCGAAAAAATACATGAGCCGAGCTTGAGTCTATTCTAATGAGGCCCGCTAACATGTGAGCTTGAGCCTATAGTAATGAGGCCCGATGGTATGTGAGCTTGAGCCGACCCAAGCTCGGCTCACATGGTCCGATCGCCAGCCCTACTTAAACCTAAGTATTATTCCGCTCCTTATGGAATTAGCTCGTACTAAGCATTCTTACCTTCATTTTGGCATTAGCTTCGTGCTAAGCACTCTTACTCTCCTTTTGGCATTAGCTTTAAGCCATGCATTATTCCTCTCCTCATGGAATTAGCTTGTCTTACTTTCCTTTTGGCATTTGTTTCGAGCTAAGCATTATTCCTCTCCTTATGGAATTAACTTGTGCTAAAAATTCTTATTTTCTGTTAGGTATTAGCTTCGAGCTAAGCATTATTCCTTTCCTTATGGAATTTTCTTGTGATATGCATTGTTTCTCTCCGTTTGGCATTAGCTTCGAGCTAAGCATTGTTCCTTTCCTTATGGAATTAATTAAGATAAGCATTCTTACTTTCGTTTATTCATGAGGTTCTTGCTAAGCATTATACCATTTCTTATGGATTTAACTTTTTTTTTTTATTATTTATTTAAATATTTATTTATTTTATATATTTATTTATTTTTTATTAAAATTTTTCTACTTTTTTTAATTTCAATTTTTATGATAATTTTAATTTCAGTTTCAATTTTAATTTTAGTTTAAATTTTATTTTCTTGTGGAATGTCATTGTACTAAGGATTCTTACTTTCTGATTAGCATTAGCTTCGAGCTAAGCATTCTTAGTTTCCTTTTCCCATTAGCTTGAAGCTAAGTATTAGTACTTTCCTATTGGCATTAGCTTTGAGTCAAGCATTGTTCCTCTCCTTATGGAATTAGAATGTGGTAAGCATTCTAACTTTCGACTGTGCATTAGTTTCAAGCTAAGCATTATACCTTTTCTTATGGCACTAGCTTATTTTTTATTATTTATAAACATATATATTTTTTATAATTTTTTTTTATTTTAATGTTTATTATTATATTAATTTTTATTTTTATTTTTATTTTTATTTTTATGTAATTAGATTGTGCTAAACATTCTTACTTTCCGTTTGGCATTAGCTTCGAGCTAAGCATTCTTACTTTCCTTTTGCCATTAGCTTCGAGCTAAGCATAATTACTTTCCTATTGGCATTAGCTTTGAGCTAAGCATTGTTCTTCTCCTTATGAAATTAACTTCTGCTAAGCATTCTTACTTTCCTTTTGGCATTAGCTTCGAGCTAAGCATTCTCTCTCTTCTTATGGAATTAGCTTTTGCCAAGCATTTTTACTTTCGTTTTGGCATTAGTTTCGAGCTAAGCATTGTTACTTTCCTTTTCATTAGCTTTGAGCTAAGCATTGTTCCTGTTCTAACGACATTAGCTTGTGCTAAACATTCACTTTTCTTTTGGCATTAACTTCGAGCTAAGCATTATTCCTTTTCTTATGCAATTATCTTTCGTATTGGCATGAGCTTCAGCTAAGCATTATACCTTTTCTTATGCAATTATCTTTTTTTTTTTTATTATTTATTAATATATTTATTTATTTCATATATTTATTTATTTATTTTAAATTTTTTTAATTTTTTTTATTTGAATTTGAAATTTTATTTTAATGATTTTTTTAATTTTAATTTTCATTTTAATTTGAATTTCTTGTGGAATTAGATTGTGCTAAGCATTAGCTTCGAGCTAAGCATTCTTACATTCCTTTTGTCATTAGCTTCGAGCTAAGCATTATTACTTTCCCATTGACATTAGCTTTGACCTAAGCATTGTTCCTCTCCTTATGGAATTAACTTGTGCTAAACATTCTTACTTTCCTTTTGGCATTAGCTTCGAGCTAAGCGTTCTTCCTCTTCTTACGGAATTGGCTTTGGCCGAGAATTCTTACTTTCCTTTTGGCATTAGTTTCGAGCTAAGCATTCTTCCTTTCCTTACGAAATTAGCTTGTGTTAGTCTTATTTCCTTTTCCTTTTGGCATTAGCTTTGATTGAGCCAAGCATTCTTAATTTGCTTTTGTCATTAGTTTCGAACTAAGCATTATCTCTTTCGTTTTGGCAGTAGCTTTGAGCTAAGCATTTTCCTCTCCTTATGGAATTGTGCTAAGAATTCTTACTTTTCTTTTCGGCTTTAGCTTCGAGCTAAGCATTATTCCTTTCCGTATGGAGTTTTCTTGTGCTAAGCATTCTTACTTTCCTTTTGGCATTAGCTTAGAGCTAAGCATTCTTACGATCATGTTGGCATTAGCTTCGAGCCAAGCATTGTTCCTCTCCTTATGGGATTATATTGTGCTAAGAATTCTTACTATCCTTTTGGCATGAGCTTTCGATCTAAACATTATACCTTTTCTTATGCAATTAACTTTTTTTTTTATATTATTTATCTATATATTTAGTTATTTTATATATTAATTTATTCATTTTTTAATTTTTTTAATTTTTTTTTTAATTTTACTTTATGTGTGGCATTAGCTTCGAGCTAAGCATTCTTACTTTCCTTTTTCCATTAGCTTCGAGCTAAGCATTCTTACTTTCCTTTTTGGCATTAGTTTCGAGCTAAGCATTATTCCTCTCGTCATGGAATTTTCTTGTGCTAAGCTTTCCTACTTTTCTTTTGGCATTAGGTTCGTGCTAAGCATTCATACTTTCCTTTTGGCATTACCTTTGAGTTAAGCATTCTTACTTTCCTTTTGGCATTAACTTCGAGCTAAACATTATTCCTCTTCTTATGGAATGAGATTGTGCTAAGCATTCCTACTTTCCTTTTTCCATTAGCTTTAAGCTAACCATTATTACTTTCCTTTTGGCATTAGCTTCGAGCTAAACATTATTCCTCTTCTTATGGAAATTGCTTGTGCTAAGCATTCTTACTTTCTTTGGAATTAGCTTTTAGGTAAGTATTCCTAATTTCCTTTTGGCATTTGTTTAATCTAAGTATTATTCCTCTCCTTATGGAATAAACTTGTGCTAAGTATTCTTACTTTCCTTTTGGCATTAGTTTCGAGCTAAGCATTATTCCTCTCCTTATGGAATTTCCTTGTGCTAAGCATTCTTACTTTCCTTCTGGCATTATCTTCGAGGTAAGCATTCTTATTTCCTTTTAGCATTATCTTCGAGCTAAGCATTGTTCCTCTCCTTATGGAATTAGCTTATGCTGAGCATTCTTACTTTCCTTTTGGCATTAGTTTCGAGTTAAGCATTATTCCTCTTCTTATGGAATTAGCTTGTGCTAAGCATTCTTACTTTCCTTTTGGCATTAGCATCGGGTTAAGCATTATTCCTCTTCTTATGGAATTAGCTAGTGCAAAGGAATCTTACTTTCCTTTTGGCATTAGCATCGAGCTAAGCATAATTCCTCTCCTTATCGAATACGCTTTTGCTAAGAATTCTTACTTTCCTTTTGGCATTGGCTTCAAGCTAACATTTTCCTTTCCGTAGGAATATCTTTCTAACA